>JAOPUG010000007.1:1699904-1711126 GCA_027564375.1 Micropterix facetella | reverse complement strand
TGAAATTAAACCTGAATTCGAGAAATACTTTTGTTTTTATTTAATTCGCAAATTTGAAATATAACATGCGTCTTATCTATTTTACCTTCATTCTGAAAATGGATAAAACATTAATCGAAATTACGAGGAACCGTCATATCTGGAAGACCAGCTGCGTTAGGCGTGAAGAATAACACCTGAGCACGCTTGCCGTTATACTTTAACCTTGTTAAAAAGTCTTATGTAAGGTTGACAATCAAGAACGCTTTCCCAGACCTACCTAGGGGCCCACCCCCATATATTATTAAATACCCACGCATACACGCATATATAATAAATTACTTTAATTCAATTGTAATCTAATACAGGGTGGGCGATAAGTAACTGACTGCTTTTAAAATGCCGCCACTTTGTTTCGATGCATCGCTGTCAGTCGTTATTCAGTGGCAGAAAAAAACACACGTGTAAATTTCATTATCCAATGTTTACACTGAAAGAACATGGTCTTTTGGTGAAAATCTATTATCAAAACAGCTCTTCGATTACTGTTACTTTAAGAAAAACCAAATTCGTCATTTGGTTAGAAAATTTGAAGAGACGCAGTGATATTGATCAGTCAAAATCAGGACTCACTCATTCTGTTAGTTGTTGAAGCGTCAAAACAAAATGTCTGCATTTTAAAAGCAGTCAGTTATTTATTACTCAACCTGAATATAAAGAAGATATAAATGATATGACTTGTGATCTATTTTACACATGAAATGTGTCTAATTATGATGTTAAAAACGCCGGGTGGTGTAACTGGTAAGCTATGGCTAGATACAATCCTTCCGGCGTTCTACTCTCGTATGGGCTGTGACGCGGGGCGGTTGCGAAATAAATGTGGCACGCGCGAGGCAGCTCGAGACAAATCGGTGTGAAATGCATAACATTCGAGCGAACGTGACCGTCCCGCTAGGCGACGCCCCTTTTTACAGCCGACTTACAATAAGTTGGAGTCACAAACGCGTAAAACATAGGCGACGCTAAGGTAAAGTTTTATGAGCACACTTAAAAATATGATCACATACGTTTAACTACAAGCGCATTCGTTTTCACGAAAAGTTTGACGCTCGTCAACGTTTACTAGATGCCAAGATATTTTGAGCGAACCGCATGCCCCTGCTAAAACCAAGCGTAGGGAGGGATTACACCGTCGACTTTCGAATCCGCAAAAGGTGGAAGATTCCGAAGAGCCGCACGCGCTTGGAATATTATTACTTAACCTTAAGGTGAGCCGAATGCTTCATACGCGCAAGCTTCGAAGGTGGGGCCAATGGGGTACGCGCTTCTTTTAACCCTAAACACGTGGCGCCGGTTTCGTTCGGCGGTGAAGTCTCATGCGGAGATTTTAGTTTAGAAAAATATTTTTAAGCGAATATACGAGTATCTAGAAGACGCCAGATTCATGACGATACAAAACCACCGGATAACTCTTGAAATTAAAAGTCCGACAGGGATGGATTTAGTGTCATTCTAATAGGTGTATTATTCCGTTTTACTTCAACAACGCAGCCGCCGCGAGATGGAGGGCTCGGGTATAATGCGGGTTTTGTATTAGCAGGTAAAATATGCGGGATCTGTATCAGCCGATAAAATATGCGTGTTCTAAATAGGGTACTATTAATTCAGGTTGTTACATTGCCGACTAGAAGAATTATGCAGTCTCCAAATGCACCCGCGTCACGAAAGCCAAACGGTGAACGAGAAAAAGTGCAAGGAGTGAAGGTAGAGCCAGAAGGCAAAAGAGAAGAAGACAAGTGCATCAACTCAAGGAAAGTTGAAGCCTACGTGTAGATAGATGAGCTTGAGATGTTAACCACGGAGCAGAAAAATGAAGAATGAAGAAAACAGGAAATGCACCAAAAGCGTGAAGATAAAAGACTTACATGAGATAATCGACGCACGTAACCATGATGTTAGCGCTGTCGAAGCCTAAAATACTGCGCTTAAAAACACCTCAATGTCATCCGGCCGGTCCACGGATTCTTAATCTCTTATTAAAGATACTTTATCTGGAATCCATATATTTTATCTACTGACGTAAAACCGGCATAGGTCTACTACTATCATTTAGATTCGGAAATATTACACGTCCATTTTTTAATCACTTCCACTATACCGAAAGCACTGTCTGCTCGCGACATTATCCATTGTAAAAATCTCGCACATTGTACCCCGCACTACCGTGCCAATGTTGACTCTATCTCGTATGCCATTTGATACCGCGAGGTGTTATTGTTGAGTAAGAAAAACTATAGGATTTCCTCTTATGGGCGATATTTTAGATCAAACGGTTTGAAATAGTAGGCGTGCCGCGGGATAAATATTCATAAAATGACAAGGATAACTGAGCTTCAAAATTGAGACTCAGATTAGTCAGATTAGATACGTTTTCGTCGCCATGATAAATTGAGAGAATTTATCAAGGCGACGATGTATGTACAAAAATCTCATACAATCTCATAAAAACATCTCATACAAATGCACTGAACGAAGACGGCTCGGCGCATTTGTATGAGAAAATTAATAGAAACGTGCTCTAGAGAATATTATTTTTAAAATACCAATATTTTTTTTGGATAAAAAAATATCGATGGTACTGCAAGTTAAAGTATATAATATAGTTTATGTAAAAAATACAAAAATAAAAAACATGAAATAATAAGTAATATCAAATAGGTACTTAATATGGATGAAGCTTGCACATTTTGTATTTTTTTTGTCAAGAAAAACTAATTTTATTTTAATTCTGCGATAGTCATATACTTTATAACGATTGTTAAAATGCCGTACTATTTGCTGAGCTTCTTGGTCCTACTGTTAGTCTGATCGATGGTTCAAAAAATACTCTAACATAAAATTTTCCTGTATAGCTCCCAGATTTATTTATTTTTCTCAATTTTCCAACCCTATTTGAAAAATCTGAAATAGCTATTTACTTAGGTACCTACCGTGAGTTTTGATTTTTTTTTTAGTTGGCTAACATTATTAGTTAATTCACAACAACGGTTAAAAAATTTGGCAAAAATTGTAATCGTCGAAATTTATAGACATTGTCGCCTTATGAATCGACGTTTTGTATTTAATACAATTTTGTATCATCATAAAATCCACTCCTACCTCGCGCTAGTCGCTGACAGAAAACTTAAATAAATACAATCCTAAAAGAGCTGCTAAATATCCAGGATTTATGGTAAACAACTATCTCTTCCAGCTCAGCATGTAATATTACGTTGGGTGTGTGTAAACCATCCACTGATACAAGATGGGTCGTGTAGGTTGATTCTTGAAAAGTTTATAATAATGGTAAGAATTCCTTTTACTACAGAAATAGTACAGATAGTAGAACGTGAGATTTGATCACAAATAACTGAAGAAAGACTTACTACAGTAAACTGACGTCAATTCATGTGCTGGATTGAAATTTAAAGGGAGACGTCAAAATAAACCGCAGGAAGCTTTTATCAAGATTTTACTAGCTTATATACACTCTATATAGCCCTAATAAATGATATTACGCGAAACAAAATACATATGCGCACAACGAATACCGCACATGCTACGCCTCTCGTCTACCCGCGAGTCGGAATACAATGCGGGATGCAGGTCGCGTCTCGTTGAGACTTGTCAACTTTCTTCTCGACGACATTTTCTTTCCGTTTGACACCTCCATTCTGCCACCGTGAAGCCTTTTTTATTCGCAGGAGGCTAATCTCGAGTCTCGGGGGATCCTAACCACGGGATGCGGTAAAAACCTTGTATATATAATGATTTTTGAGGTAGTTGTAGAATCACTTGTGGGGCGCGGTTTTTGTACTAGCATTTGGGAATAAAGCTTTAGGATATATTAGTCTTGGCATAGATTTCAACATGGTAGGATATATCGAGGTTCTCGATCATCTAGCGACATATGCGACGAGACGCACTAATAGAGATGTATACGTAAATGTTTTAACAAATAATATAATTCTCTACAGTCCAAGCTTAAAGTGAATTAACTTAACGAGATTCTCTATCATCTAGCGACATATGCGACGAGACGCACTAATAGAGATGTATACGTAAATGTTTTAACAAATAATATAATTTTCTACAGTCCAAACTTAAAGTGAATTAACTAACGAGATTCTCGATCATCCAGCGACATATGCGACGAGGACGCACTAATAGAGATGTAAATGTTTTAACAAATAAAATCATTTTTTACAGTCCAAACGTAAGAAAAATCCGAAAATACAGTGAATTAACTATGATAAATTTATCTTCATATATAATAAAAAGGCGAGCTTATTCATAACTTAGAGCAATATCTTCCAGCTTATCCATTGTGTGGTGAAAAGATGTTGGCTATTGTGCTAATATTATGATTAAACTAAGACTACCTAAAAACTAAAATTAAGAGCGCGTCTCTATGACAAAAAAAAACAGGACAGAAAATGTATATGTTAAATTATGTTAATTTATAAATATTACCTTCAAACTATGTTAGTTTCAAGTTATTTTGGATATATGCGAGCAACGGTGCAGTCTTGCGAATTATTGAGTTTTAATCATTAAAATAATTATAGAGATGACTCTGAAAATACTAAAATACTCGAAAATGACTATAGATATTTCTTCTGAATTATATAAATTAAGAGCTTTCCGGCAAATGAATTGATCCTACAAGTCCATAACTTCATTGTATTCGCCATGTATAGTGAACACATCACCGATTCATTAGCGTATTGCTCAAGAGCCTCAACATGTCATTATTTGGTACTACCTACCTTCACAAGTTTCGACAGCAGCGTTTTCCACCATACTGTATCCTATGCATACGACAGATCGATAAACGCAGCTATTGTTTTCAGGGTCTTTTAGAAACCGGCATCAATATGAGTTGTGAGAGCTCTGACCACAGCAACTTCGGGGGGGGGTGGGGCTAAATCCGGCTCGTTCAGAAGGAACAGCATAATCAATAATGGTTTGTAGGTGATCGCACAGCAAGCGCTCTAGATGCTAGGAAGTGAAGTGAGGTCTACTAAAATGAGAGGCTTTTATATATTTATTTATTCAATCACAAGTAAATGCTTAAACGGGTACATTTGCATATACGTCGTACGGCCCTCCATTAGTGCGAGTTTAACAGCGCGACTTTCATATAAAAAAATTATTTTAAATGTTACTAATAAATGTCATATCTCATCTACTTACACAACACTACCTAGGTGGGGGAAAACCGTGATGCCACGGATGTATAGTTATATTATATCGACCTGGCATTCAATACGAATTGCAAGCAAAATAGAAATGATGTTTTTGCCACGAAGAAGCTTGACAGCCCTGCTGGGAGAGCATACTAGGGATAGCAAGTACCACTGGCAAAACTGCGTAATAGCACATTGGGCTTCGATTTGAAAATCGATAGTCATATCTCTATAATTTGACCATTAAAACAAATCGTCTTGCTTAAAATAAAGGAACGCTGCAGCACTACACTAACGCATGTACATAGAATATACTACAGAATCGTTGAAGAAAAAATATGTAATAATTTTAAAACTTACTTGTAAAATGTTATTCTAACAATTTCCGGCTGTTTGCTAGAAGTATTATTGCAATTTCTTGATATACAAAAAATCATTTTAAGTCGTGGAATGGTAAGGAAACACAACGAAGTGGACATGTTAAGGTGCCGCTGTTCGCTAAATCAAGCGGAATGATGAGCCAAGGGAAACACCAGCGGACACCAATACACTGAAAGCCTATTATTGCTTGCGTGGTGATACCATTGTTAAGGCAAGCGAAACGTCAGCAGGAGCCAATACACCTAGAGCCTATTATTGCTTGCGCGGGGATACCATTCTTCTGAAATCGCGCATAACAAATATCGTTTTTGGTTTTTTGAAAGATTATAATGAAAAAATAAAAAGAATGCAAAATATTCATCACCACATTTTAACCGTTTACTTGGTACGTATTACCAATATAGTTTCAAGTTGATTGCCTCTCTAGATTCCAAGACAAATGCAAATTACAAAAAAGTCAGGGCTTCAGATTTCTTTTTAAATTTTATTCAGAAAAAAAATAAAATATTGAAATTATGCATCATAGTATTGCAAGATTACAAAATTTGCTACAAGACTCATATTTTTACTTTTGTTTAAATGCACGCGCGAGTAATAAATTTGATTGCAAAATGTAAGTTTTTCACTGTTTGAGAGAGGTTTTTTAATTCATTTAATTAATTCATTCCCTTCATCGCGCAAACTGCCCGGCCGACTTTAAACGTCAATGAGTTATGCGACCCTGTTTGATATATTTCCATTCAGAGATGTTTAGGTAAATTCTCAAAACTATTAATTTTTCGTTGAATCAAGGATCACAAAGGGTTCGTATAATATAATGATTAAGATTTATACGTTTTAATTGATAGCATAATGTTTTAACAACGCTATCACAACGTTCGATTACATGTCAATCGTGACCCATCATCACACTGCACTCGACTTTATAAAGTGTATTTCTGTCAATCAAGCGAAACCGCACGGCTGTGACTACGCCGCCCTCAGGCGACAGAACAAAAAACCCCAGGTCGATTCATCTGAGCGCCGTTGACAGACGGCAATGCTTGACACCTCGAACGGCCGAATTTCGGTGAAGCCCGTGACATATGCGCACTGCTACGTGACCACAACCCGCGGTACGTCACGTTTCACATCCCCCGATTTTCTCCGGCGCACGGTGGGATCTGTTTGTATAAAAATACTTGATCGAGTAATTTTAAGCATTAATAACAGCCGCATTGCAATATAAGATAGTTCGACGTCGCTTAGCGGCATTTTTTTAAAAATATACCCCAGACTTCCGTAGTGTCACATGAAATTGCTAAGCTATTACTTTATAGTTTATTGTACACTTTTTGACACGGATCGTAATTTCAAAGGTGTGTAATTACTGCTTAAAACTTTTATTGTTTTCTTACGATGTCACTTACACATTATTTATACGAGTTATGTATATATGACAATCGTTTTAGTCAATTTCCCTTAAGATGTTGTATTACTATAAGGCATTTAAAAAACAAATTAATATTAGTCTTTAGTATCCTAAATCAGGATATAAATAACATTAAAAACATCCTTAATTTTATGAATGTGTCTGAGAAAGCGTCCTTTGCTTTTACACAATAATTTGGGAAGAAAAAGATTAGACGATGGATTAAGAAGATTACAAAATATAATAAGATATATGGAACGAGATCGCTGAATATCACAGTACCAGATGTATTTAATAAACTGCATGTATGCATTAAAATGTGCAAAGCGCATCGTGGAACAAAAAGAAAAGAAAAAACGACACTTTCTTGAAAACTATGCTGCGGGCTGTACAATATGTACAGAAATACCCACCATATCCAGACGTATAAGCCGACAAAGTGTCACGCAGGCCGCATGCCTGCGTCGGTGCCGCCGCCTATTTCAGATAACAAATCGGTTTAACAATATGTCAGTACGCGACTAAGATAAGATAATAATGTGTATTATATACGAATAGTATAAGACTGAATGGTATATGGTGTAATGCGAACGAAAAAAAAATCGCAACGGTATCGTGGTAGCATAAAACAAAATTATATTAATAAAAATAATAAATATTGATTAAAAAAAAGATGAACACCAAAATATTGTCGGATAGAAGAACATAAGCTAAAAGGTGAGACGAACGAATAAGAGGACTTGGCTTACTAGAATAGACGTTGTGATGAAATAAAAAATATTAAATATTTTGATCAACTTTAACTGAGTTTGAATATATTCGGAAAAAAAATCTGGTTGATACACGGTATTTTAATTTTAATTTTATTTTTTATTTTCATATACTTTTCCAAATTTCATTTTGATGAAGCAGCGTACAATGAGTCGCTATTCTTGATATTGGCTATATAATAAGTGCGATAATTTATTTGCATCCGATTTTTAAAGACTTTTGTTTTATCCTCTTCGATTTTGAAATTCTTCATTTTCTACACATCATTTAAAAATATATATTATCAAATTTGTAAACCACTAAAAATATTAGGAATGACTTATAACCAAGTTAGAGGAATCATTCTCAGGATTCTAATTCTTAACCCGCTAAACAAGACGAAAAGTGATGTAAGCAACAATTGCAGACAATATCCTCAGAATTCGAAGTCTCATTAATTTATTAGTCTAGGGCCAGTATTAATGGATTCATGTTCTGTTTAAATTTTTAAAAGATCGCCATTTTGAACCAAAATGGCGGATATCTCCTTCAGCTTTTTCAATATCGGCATTACGATGAACTATATTTGTCCTAATTGCTAGTGTAGTTTCCGAGATACAGTGGGTAAAGACAAACATTATTTGAAGTTGTTTGACTATTTTTATTTATACTAACTCAATACAGTAACTGCTACTAATTATTTATTGTTTCTGTGTTTAGGCATTTCATGCATTATTAAATAGGGAATCATGCATTGAAAATTGAATTCTACAATCTATAGAGATATGACCAATAAACTGAAATCAAGAAATTGTAATCAAAATTTTCCAGAAACCACTTATTTGGTTTCCCAGGATCTTAAAACGCGAAGATCATATTCAAATACGATTTTTAAATTTGGCTCGAAAACAAGACTTTCTATATTCTTCGTGTAACATGATGTATTTTTTTAGGAAATTAAAAATACTCTATGGTATGCGGGCGCTCCTGTTACCAGTCCGCCAAACCCATGTTAGGATAGATACAAAAAGGCGGCAATTAGTTGTTTATTATAATTTATATAATATACACGGTGATAGCGACGAACCTGCTTATAATATCATCAGACAATTTCTACGATTATTTAAAATAAAAACATTTTTGATATATATCAACACATTAACTTATATTACTAGGATCAAAACTTGCTCATCAAATGAATGATTAATAACTGGTTTTGCGATAATTTCGAAGGTAGCCAAAGTTCCTGGTCGTAAGTATACATTTGTCCCGAAGTCGGTTCTAATGTTCATTTATATTAGTCAGAAGCCGAATTCGATTGCGAAGCTTGATGCTTACCCTTTGCAGGTTATTCGCTCATTTTTTCGCTCATTTTATGGCGCATGGTGTATTTATAAAAAGTGACTTCCAAAGGATCTACGCGCCGCGGGCTACTGCTTTATTTGCGACTCTCAAAATACTGCGTCTTTAATTTCCGGTGTCGTTTTGAGTGTGCATAGGGCGCCGCCGAGCCCTCGCCCTTCCCTCATTATATGGAAAAGTGAACGGCGGTAATTTAAGGGATAAATCGTGGTATGTTTTGTGTGTAGAGTTAAGAGTGGATGTTGCGTGGAGTCGCGTGCGACGCGCCACCTCGCCCTGAAATATGAGCGCTTGACTTAGCAGCGAGACGCGACGCCCGCGGCGCTCGCCAGGCCCGCCCAACGTCGCACAGTGAACCCAATGAAACCTCACAAAGGGTAAAAGAAGTCATAGAGGTCAAAAGTGACGAATATTTCAATTCACATAGAAGCTCATATCCGAAATCGCCAAGTAGTACATGCGGAGCCCGCTAAAGGAGCACATCTACATGCAAAATGCCATTGCAAATTACTTTCGAATAAAAAAAGGAGTGTCTTAGACCTAACATTGTTACGTCATAGTACCGTATAGAATATTTTACTTTATTTTTATCTACACAAACAATTCTCTAACAAATACTTTAATTATTCCTAATATTTTAACATAATTTCTTATTAGAGCATTTGATTCTATTGGAAATATACACTGCATGCTAAATTTATTATTGTCTATGTGTCATTTTACTTACGATTCGTAAAAAAGTATTAATATAAACATTATTATTATAAAAATATTGAGTTCAAGTAACAATATAAAAAAAATAATATATGTAGGTACCTACAGTGATAGAAAATTAAGTAGACAATTAAATTAAATATATAATTCTGAATAAATACCATAAAAAAGAATTTAGTAGTTTTTTATATTGTTATAAAAAATATATAAAAACAGATGGTAAATTATCAAGCTGTGTGTTTCGCAATTTAAACTCTAAAAAGGATTTAATTGTTATGGGTCTCAGGTCAAAAATCTATATTATCATCACTATAGATTATGGTGTTATATGTATAACCGGCAAGCACATGAGGTAGGATTGTGGAATGATTGATTTGTCTGCTAAATAGGAATGTGAAAGGTTAAGTGTACCTCAATCGTCTGGATGGTGCGCTGCGATTTTACGCTCCTAATAAAGCTGGTGAGTCTATCCCGCCGTTGGGTTTGTGAAGAAACATTAGGCTTTCGCACTCTCTTCTCTTCTTAAGAATAAAAATCATAAAGTAAGTTAAACGCTATTCATAAGAACAGAGTACGATTAAGATCGGTTTTATAGGTAAGCGTCCGCGTATAATCTCATCTGCATAGAATCTATCGCTTCTGAATGAACCTTATAGTATGTATTCCAAATTGTGGAACCAAACTTCAGATAACTGCGTACTAAAGAAATATAGAGCAAGTTAAAGGTAGAGTAGAATAACTTTATTGTACTAAAATAAACATTACATAAGAATCATTACAATGGGTTAAAAAAATGTAAATTGGCGGACTCGTCACTATAGCGATATCTTACGGGTCCTATATTTGATAAGCTAATTTTAAATTGCCATAGTACACATGTCAAAAAACTAATACAAATATATGACAATAAGTTAACGTTAATAGTTACAATATGCCATTTTTTCTATTTCTGTCCATGGAAGGTTAAAGCAGAGGATGAGGTGTGGTATTTCGTTAGTGGCTGTGTGAAAGCAAATGTTCCTTCAACTACGTTTGAATATGAGCAATGAAGGTGAGTGTCTTGCAGAGTGTGGGAGCTGATTCCATCCCCAGCAAAATAGAGCATAAAAGAGTACGTGTAAACAGAAGAGTGATGTAACCGAATGGCGAGTGTTTTACCCCGACGTGATCGAAGTGGAAGACCGTGGCTTCCCAAAGGGTGAAATTTTTCCTTACAATAGGAGAGCGAAGTGCATGAAGGGCCAAGTCGTAAAGCGCATATTGAATAGATATTTGAAAAAATGTTTAATAGTAAAGTTATGACGATTTTAATTTTAAGAAAATATATATATTTTTTTTTAAATCAATGATAATGATCGAGTAGATTAAATGTTTAATAAGAACTTTATTATATA
>JAOPUG010000007.1:1599755-1614541 GCA_027564375.1 Micropterix facetella | reverse complement strand
AGGAAATCTTTGTGTTATAATTTTAATATTCCTCGGTCGTTCCAAGAATAAGGATAAGCACGCGAATGAGACCTATTTCATCTCTACAAACTGATAGAATCCCTCCGCTCGAATAAGGGGATGAAACAATTTGCCCGTTTCCAAACGAACGCTCAGTCGCAATGAAAATCGTATTTTCAGCAACCTCTATCTCCTCCGCGAGCTGTTCTGCAGCGATGCACACGGCATAAGATGCAGTCGAGAATAGCTCCGGAAATACTCCTACAAAATTCATCAAAATAACGAGGTAACTGAATAAATGAAGCAATTGAGTATCAGATGTAAAACAAATATTTTCAATATTAAAAAGAAACTACGAAGTGAATCAGTTCCAACCTGCAGGAAAAACCGATCTTACCGCGTAAGCACGTTTAATCATATTAAAGACAAATAGCCTTACCAATAAAAATGCACATATAACCGGGTTAAGCTCCAGTAATAACCGGCATAGCCGAGTTATAACGGAGTTTTATAATCGTGACCAATACAAGTTTTAACGAAGGCTTAAACTGCTATGAAATCATAGACAAGCCATATTTTGGGTATGGCAAGTCTTATTTTATAGTAGACTTGGCTAGGTAAACGTAATTTTTTCTTTCATATTTTTCCTTTAAATTGACAGAAGGCGCTGTTTGCGTTGGATTTTTGCAGTTTAAATGTAATTTTGAATGCTTTTTTTGGTTTATTAGAAATAATACCCGTACGTAATAATACCCGTAAATATTTGACTAATATTTTGTGCTTAATAATTCATGACATTTAATATTGGTAAATCAAAGAAAATTTGTTGCATAACGACAAATTTTGTCATTGAAGTAGATTTATGCCTTCTAAATCACCGTCGCCGTTTTCAAATCTCATTTAATCTAAATTAACTCGACTATTTCTTCATCGCTACTTTCCTTATTTACTACAAATAATAAATTATCCAAAATTATATCTAAAGTCGGTTTGATTAGCCTATAAATGTTTTCTATATCGATAATATGCGGACAAGATTATTCTCCAACAATGGGAGTCCCTCGTTGACATTACTTTCATGTTGTTTATGGCGTGTTTCATAGAATCGTCCAATTTAAAAGAAACGATCTTTTTAGCTACGTGTCCCTTTATCTGAGCCACATTTCCTATATGGGATTAAGGTCAGGGTGGTAGGCTGGTAGTCGGAGCACCGTGTGACCATTTTCTTCTAACAAAGTTTTCACTTTAGACATTTTAAATCTCGGTTTATAATTTTAATGATATCATATAGCGATGTCTTCAACATGGCCTAGTTAAATTGAATGTTTTTTTCATAATTCAATCACTGTTGCATAATTGCTTTTCTAGAAGTTGGACATTGGTGCTGGGTTCAATTGTATGTTGTGGTATAGAGCATTATCAATCACTAGGACAGATTTGGGTTTTAAATTTAATTTAAAGCGTTTCAAGCCATTTTTCATACTAATAGAGTTATTGAAATTTATATTGTGATGATAATCGCCACATTTTTAGGAGGATTTATATACCAGTATTGCATTGGGTACAAACTTATTACTACCTCCAGCGTGAACCACTGTCAAACGCTGTCCCATGGAAATAGGCATTTTGAGGCTCTTTATAAGACTGCTTGATTAGGAATGATTTAGAAATAGTATCGCTCTTGTGGATATATGTATCATCAGTATACATATAATTGATCTATGTTGATTGCAAAAATATTAAATTGATTATCAAATAAAAATTCCAAACAATCCGTATTATTATTCAATTCAATAAGATATTATTATTTACACGTCTGACTGTACCGGCGCATGCCGACCGAGGCCACGAAGTAGAGGTAGTAACGGATAAACAGAGTGCTACTTGCTCTTTCTCATAGGTTTAAGGGATTTCTATCCCGTGTTTATTTCGGTGAGTTGGTGTTAGTAAATGCAATACGTGTGATCTGAGCATATGGGCGAGGGGCAAGTTCTTTGGCGGTAGCTTTAGTGAGAAATGTTTATTGGTCCTTGGTATAACATATGTTTACCTGTGTTATTGGTCCTTGGTATAACAGAAAATATTAGTATATTTGTAAAATAATATTTCCTACAGCACTTTTCTATTAAATTTCTCATACAAATGCGCCGCGTCGTCTTTGTTCGGCGCATTTGTATGAGATGTTCCTATGAGATTTTTTTACATACATCATCGCCTTAACTATATATCCTATGGCCATCACCGCAGTATATATATATGTAAGAGAAACAAAATCGAGGGCTATTTGTATCTCCACGTATCGTGGCTCGAAAAGCGTCAAACAGTGGTAAAATGTGGGCAAAAACCGGGTGCGAATAGGGGGCAAAAAAGACAGCAAAACACAGTTCGGGAAAAGAATCGAGGGCAAAAGTGAAACGGAGAGATACGCCGTTGCGCGGTTCGGCTATACGGAAACAATGGGCCTTTGTTCCCACGTTTTTTCCGTGAATAATGTAGTTAGATAAGTTTCCTTTCAGGTTGCGCTTTCATGGGTGATTTCAGGGGTGCAGCCGAGCCGATATTGTAATCGATTCTCTTCAGGGGGAGGAAAGTTGTATTTATATAAAATGACGTTATTGATAGCAATGGAGAATGAACCACTCGCATGAGAAGTAACATTTATATTTTTATAATTTAATCTATAGTACTCTTTTTTCACCCGGTGTAGATTTGGTTCGAATTGGATAAATATTAGAGAAGTTAAGGCGGTAAAAAAACGTCACTAGGGCCTTTGCGAGCACGCCGCATACTGCTGACATACTGCTGAAGTACGGCTAAGAAAGCAATTTTCAGAAAACTTTTATTCGATAATACAATTTAGCTACGCTGAGTAATTTGTATTGGACGTGGATGCATTTTTTCCATAAGGGTGATAGGTGTTTTCGCGGACTGTTTTTTTTAGAAATAATTATATTGTTTGCGAATAACCTGAAAGGGTCCCTTCACTAGAGGGTAGTTTTTTTATATCACGGTTTCTATAAGTCTGGCAAATGTCTGCACGCACTCCTGCGCCCAGGGAAATTATACGGAATAATTAAGGGTTCCTTACCAAAGCGTACATACTCTGTATGTATGTTCATTTGTCTGGCATAGATCAATAATAAATGAAAGTATTAACCACGACGTTAATAGAACCACAGATTGTATTAACCACAATTTTAAAAGACACTCGATAATAAAATCATGTATTAGCCACAACGTTACAAAAGGCGGGTGTACACACGACAATGTCTTCTAGCTAACCAGCAGATACTAATTACTTTTTGTGTGGCAAAACTTTTTTTTATTATAGGGCTTTCAGGAAGGAAAATAAAAGAAAGCACAGTAGAGTCAAATTACATTACTGTGAGAGCAAATACAGCTTCGGTCGGAAGCGGAAAATACTCGAGCTGTTCCTTATATTCGAAAGCAAGTTGTTCCATCAGGTATATGTGTATATCACTGTCGATTATCTCTCCCAGTTTTAAAGCTAACGACATGAAATTAAGCATAGTCATAGAAATTGCAGTCATAGAACTCGCAAAAAGCCCAAGAATCTAAAGTAAAAGGAATGTATCTATGGTATATATAACCTACTCAAGTCGGGTATCGTTTTAAAAGGCTCATTTTGTTGATTTCAATACACGGTCGCTTTTATTGTAACAATAACGACTTAAAGAGAAAATAAAAGCGATGGTATTATGAAATCAGCAAAATAAGCCCATTTAAATGCTAATTAACTGGAATGTCTAAGAAGAAAAACGACTATCTATGGCCTTCCAAACGACTATTTATTACAATTTTGACTCTCGTGCTAGATGCGGGTAAGCAAGTTCCATTACTACGCCAAATTCAATTTAATATGGATGGCTTTAAAACCGGCCGAGATAATCGACAGTGACATACAGACAGACAGGGAAGTCTCGCCAATAGGATATTATTGCATTTGTATGGAACCTTAGAAAATGTAACTACGCTAATATAAATAAACTAATATAAAGTGGCAATAACGAATCTAAACGTTTTGCAATCGTAACATCGATTTATCTTAATAAACCTTTTACCTAGGCTAACTTTCGATATATTTAACTAATTTAAATATCAAATTAAGGTTTGGTATATGAAATTATTAAATATCATAGCTATATTAAGACATAAATCTTACAACTTTACCTAGGATAATCTTGGTGAGCGTTTTCGTTTAGTCATTAAATTTTTAATATTTTATTTATAACTCTAGAATGGATAAACCCACAGGTACGGATTATGTACCAATGGATTACTTTTATTGATTTATGGATAGATGTTCATTAAAAACTATTCGTCACCGTTTCAGATTATGCGATATTTAACTTTAAAAATTGGGAAAATTATTATTTTTCCGCCTTAACTTGTGTTTCTGTCGTGTAGCATTCTAAGGAATTATTATTAGGTTTTGGAACTATCGTACAGTACCACGCGAATTAATTGGAACAATCAACACATTTTAACTTTTTTTTGTTTCTGGCAATATTTTTTAACCTGTCAGTTATTAGACCACATGTAAAGTGTCAAATGGACGTATTATAGTTAATGTTCGGATGGTTTATGTTAACAAATACATCGTTATTTAGTCCAAATCGCTTTATTTTGTTTAGATTGCATTATTTTAAGCGACTTTTTAAACATGCATATAACTCCAAGAAAGCGGAAATGGATAATCGCACTTACTGAACACTTCTTCCATGACGTACCGGCAGATACCGGAGCATATTCGAGTTGGCCTAGCATCCGTCAGCAAGATTGTAAGTAGAAACAAATGACGGGAGCGGTGGACACCAAACGAAAGTGAAAATGTCATCAGAGAGGAAAACTACTGTCAAAGTTGATAAACTGCTGATTCGTAAGAGCATAATAGATCTACGTCTGAGTGCAGTTAACTTAAAGAGGGAACTTCATCAATTTGGAATCAATATTGACATGACTACCGTGCGACTTCGGATTCTGGAATCTGGTAGAATGACAAGGAATCCAATGAAGAAACAATTTCTGACTACTGTCATGATGAAGAAGTGCTTAGCTTGGGCCAAGAAATACCAGCACTAGACAACTGAAGACTGGCGTAAAGTTCTTTTCTACGATGAAACATATTTTGTTGTGCAGGGACAGCAAGTACAGTTCGTGCGGCGAGCAGCTAGCGGTCCAATTTCTCCTGATCACTTGGAACAGAGAATAAAACATCCTATGAAGATGTTTTGGGGTTGCTTCTCCTATCATAGCACTGGATCACTCGTGCCAGTCACTGGAATAATAAAATCAGACCAATATGTTGATATCTTATCAAACCATATGATACGGGAGCTCCGCAAGGTCAATACCTCCAATGAGGGTATTTTTCAGTATGAAAGTATTTCTGGTTCTAAGAAACTACGGCTATCTGAGCTAATTGGATCCCCAGTTTTATAATTCGGTAGACTTCCTTATATTAGATCAATATTAAACAATTATATTAAACAATAATAATTTGGGCCTTCATCTTTGTGGTCGTCCATGCTGAAAAACTTTTTATCTATTAGTTTCTTTTACTTATCCAAATATAAGTAATATTCATAAAGTATCTTTATACTGTAGTTTATAGTTTATCAGCTATTGTGTCAATTGTGTATTTTATTTTACGTTGAGAAAATGACAATCTCGCTAAATATTCGTGTAAATAACCATTCAGCTAGTATAAATGATGTTATCCAGCGTCCAGGTTGTTTTACATGCTATGGTACATAATTCATCACTTGATAAATGTTTTAAGTGCCTAAATAATAAAGTGCCTTGGAAATAAACCCAAAGAACGAGATGTAAAGTCATGGGAGATGGCATTCATTCATATTTTAGGAATATGTGGAGGCATTTATCCTTATACACAATTAAAGGCCATTAGTTTATATTTTTTAATTATTTTTAATAACATTTTTATTCAACGCTTATTTATATTAAATAACAGGAAAAGTAGCGATATACATCTGAAACTTTTGCCCATCCTGTGATTGGTAATGCATGACTTATCCAAAATGGCTTAAAACCTATTCTAACAAGTTTCTCTCGTCACCACGATTCCAAAAATAGCCATATACGCTATGCTTGCTCTACCTATTGGTCAGATATTCCTCCAGGCCTGTAAACCAGGATGCACCTGCAGCAGCAACTGTGGGACTCGGATCGAATTTTCTGCATCTGGTAGTGCTTAAGGTCACCCAGAGAGGCTGCATACCAAATTTGGTTAAGATCGGACCACGGGAAGTCTCTGGACGTACGGACAAACAAACAAACAACCGCACAGCATACATCAGACTACATGGCCCGTCTTACGTAATACGTATATGACAAAATGCGTGTATGCACGCGGAAATCCTCGAAATTCCTAAACCAATCGTGATGCGGTTTTCATTAATGCGTAGAGAATACTTCCAGGCATGTTTTAAGCTAGGTATCAGGTTCGGGTTTCTCAGGGCGCTGAGCAATAATCAAATATGTCTGGAATTACTAATATGGGCAATTTCGTTTAAAATCGATTTAAAAGCATACCGAAGAAGTCGTCCAACTCTATCTGTCAACTCGGCTAATTCGTACGTGCTTATACGAGTACTATCGTACGTGCGAGGTAAGATTGTAAGCAGATTTTACCAATTTGTTTTTACATTCTTTGTAAGGAAACGATTATGCAGTAAACATCAAAAATCTGCCGCAGTCCGTGTTATTTTCGTGAGTATATTTCGTGATCATATTTATTTTACCCGTCGCAAGCGGAACTACGAGTATCTGCCTCTAGTAAAACATAAAACGTATACGGTTTCCAGAAATTACGTCACAAATAACGGTGCATTGGTAATAAAGTATCGTTTGGCCCGTCCGAGTTACAGCACCCTACAAAGGTAAAGATTTTGCGATGAACTCTTCCTCCTATCCCTTAAAAGAACGCCTAGGAGTATTGGCGCAGGGAGTAGAATTCAGGTTAATGAAATTTGGCTCGGATGTTACTTAATTTGGGGTCGGAGGGGATGCTCCATAACTCAATGTGCAAACGGTTGCCGGATTTTAACGATGGGGTTTTAATTGAGATTTGTCCTGAATGACTAAATATATGTAGTAATGTCCTACGACCGAGACTTAAATAAAATCTCGTGTCCCAGAAATCTAGAGAGAGGAGTCACTAGATAACAACAGATGAATAATACGTCCAAAGGCATGGGCAAATGCTGCGTGGTTAAATGTTGTCGGTGGTGCCAGTTTTGGTTTCCTCATTTGCAGCAGTAAAAATAAATGATACAAATATGTATCGTAGCATACGTATAGAAGCTGCGATATCTTTGAAGCCGAGTATGAATAACATCCGATGAATAATATCCGATGCTGCGAAAATCGAGGCTGAAATACCTGTTCTGAAACCCATTACGAGGCGGAAATCGGAATACGTTGGCAAAAAAGTCTCGCAATCTGACATGTTTCTTTTATCTTTATAATAAGTAGGTAAGATATGATTCGGTGGCGGAAAGATCAAAACGATTCCATTTCCGAAGGGCGCCATCCGCCAGCGCTCTAGCATTCAGGGCCGCATTCGTAGTCCTTTATGTTGAAATATTAATACATAAATTTTATTCTGCTATTTGATGTGACACGATGTCGAAGGCTTTAGAGAAGTCGACGAATAAAGAAATACATTGTATTCTATTGTTTATTGCGTTATTCCTTCTATAGTAACGCCATACTGATATACTATTTTTAAAATATTTGAGTGTAACTCGTGGCGCCTTCTTTCAGTTGTAGCAATGGTCCAGGTTTGATTGCGCATTCGGCTGAAGCCTTTCTGGGCCACAATACCCCCCTCCCCCCCACTGACTATAATGTTGCGCGGGATACATTTTATCGTACCCACATCGGTCCCTCATTTATCGTTCCGTTTGAGTCTGAATCCGCCGATGCTGAACATTTTCTCTTTCTGGCATTCTCTGAGCGTCTTCTGGATTTCGGTTCCGGGATCCAACCGGTTCTCATGCCGTTCGCCGATTAACATTAAGTAATCGTTTAACAGAGCGAATTAGAGGCGCCACTCGTCTGCTGTCTCGCTCGCACCATTCCGTCGCAATCCATTCAGTTGTTCCCCCAAGCCGAGCTCGGGAGACGTGCGTATAATAGTGTGTACGGTGGGTTGTCGGCGGCTACCAAACTTTAATTTTATTTGTATGACTAAGTTTAAACACTATTATCAATAAAATAATTATGTTGATGATATTATTACTGGGAGCGCAGGGCGATTGATCGGGCCGAATGCCTGGATACCATAGTGTGTTTCGTCGCGCTGGCAAATTGAGACAGGTCTCGACTACTATACCGGTTGGAGCCTTTGTACATAAATTGCTCGTATTGAAGCCTTTGTCTATAAAAGTACACGAGCTGTGATATTGGGTTCCCTCTGACTGCTTTGAGAGTACCCGTCCTCTTTCCGGATATAATATACTGCATATTTTCCCAAACAAACGAGATTTTTGTCTGTAGGCAGGAAGGATGGCAACACTGCCTCCTCCCGCTGGATATGTTCACTAGACACTCACCCTAACCAGTATAGCAAGCGACGCCCGTGTCAAAGTATCGGTGCGTATAGAGTGATTTGTCTAGAAAACTGTTTGGCTATTTTTCTATAGCGGCCTTAAAAGAGTAGCCCGCGAACATGCTATGAGTCAGGCAAGGGTGCTGAGTCGTTTTTCTGTTTCAAAAGTGGCCGGATGTATCTGGAAGATACATTCGGCCACTTTTCGGGATGCTCCTCGACCTCCATCAGAGGAGTCGTCCACGTTGAATTTGTTCATCAGAGCACAGCCGTGAATCAACATAAGTCTCGATTGTGAGAGGCAGTAATGAAAACATGAACAGAATTGAGGCAATCAGGCACCTGCACAGTGTTAAAAATCAACAAATTTTTGACAAAAAATGGCATGACAAAAGTTTCCTATTCCCCTCGATTCGTCCGACGTATGCTGTACTTGTTTCCATGAATGAAGAAAAACGTTTTAAGGAGTTTTAATGCATGTAAGGAAAACGTTTTCATGATGTAGAGGTGGTTAAGAGAAAATGGTTGGAGGACCTAAACAACATAATATCTGAAGAATTTACAGAATGTTTCGAAAACTTTGACACAAACATCGCTTGCTATACTGATTAAGCGGAGTGTATATTAAACAAACACAGCGAAGAAAGGCAGTGTTGCCATCCTTCCTATCTATAGAAAAAAAAATATCGGTTTTTGATACTCCCTTGTACTCGTTTGTATTAATATTAGGGCGTTTTTTCTGTCATCTAAAATAGCGGCAAGTCGCTCTATGCTGGCTTGATTTAGAAACATTCTGTAACGTTTGATCGTTACACTTCGCTATGTGGACGTAAGAAACGCACGCATGCAACGCAACCTGGAAACCTGGAACATAACATGGTTAACGGATGCATAGCCGGGGCTCGGGGCTTAGTTAATAAAATTAGATAGCGTTAACTAAACGACGCGTGGTGCAAACTAATTTGTGTTTAATCAATGGGGGTTGTATTTAGGGGGGTATTTAATTTGTATTGTTTTGTATTTAAGGGGTCTAATGGGATCGTGCATCTCCCAACTCTGTCCGCCTGACCACGATATTATAGTCCGCCTGACCCACGATTCAACACCTATCCGACAGCCTCCTCGAAGACGGACGAAATTGGTAAACCCGCTGTGCATGGCAGCTGATCTGGGGGAAGCCCTCGGGCGATTCTCGATATCTGAGCGATGGTCGGCATGCCGGCCTTTGCTTGACAATCTTCATGAAGAGGGGCCTCTGTATCTCGGATATTCCATTCGGCCTTTGCTTGACAATCTTCCTGAAGAGGGGCCCTCTGTATCTCGGTTTTTAACGGTTCCATGTAGCTTGGGCTATAATGGCCGTTATTCAACTTGGTTGGCTCAGCTCGCGGGGCAGCTCCTATCCGGGAGCCTTCTCGAAGAGGGACCTGGTGAAGCCGCTGTGCGGTAGATCTGGGGATGGAAACTCGGGCAGAACTGGACAGCCGACGCACGGGGCGGGCATACCGGCCGTTTTGTCACTGGCTGATACCCAGAGGGGTAAGTAGGTACCCTTACAAACGATACGTGGCCACCCGATCTTGGGTGAGATACCGAGCAAAGGTCGCCCCGTATCCGCGATAATTCCAGTGAGGAGTTGCCGCTCCCTTGAGGTAGAAGTCGCGCAAGCGTCTTGAACCCGCGACCAGACGGATGGTCGGAGGAATCCGACAAAGTCTGTGAGTCAGGGGGTGAGGCTGCTCGCAGGGTGACAATTCCCGGTGCCTCGCCGTAAGGCTTAGGCTCGGTCTCGGTGACGGGTAGTGGTGGAGCTTGGTACGTAGAATCGTCTTCGTCCATCAAGTCTTTGTGTCTCGCTCCGGGGTGATACAGCGATAAAGTTCGTTGAAACGCTCCGGGGTGGACGGGTTCACCCGTAGTAGGTGACAACCACAATTGTATCCCCCCAGTATACCGGTGACTCGGTAAAGATGATTGCTCGATGCACTGGTTGGTCTGCCGGCCGTTATATAACAACGAATAACCGGAGGAGTTTGAAAGCGCCATGCGACTTAAGGAAGCGGGGTAGTTAAGTACCTTAAGCTATTTACCTTTATAAACGATACGTTGGCCACCCGACCTCGGGCGGCAAGCCGAGTAAAAGGTGCTTCGGATCCGCGATAATTCCAGCGAGGAATTGCCGATTACTTAAGGTAGAAGACCGCGCAAGCCACTTCGAACCCGCGACCAGACGGGAGGTTGGAGAAATCTGACCAAATCTGGTAGTAAGGGCGCGATGGACGCCACACCGGGCTTGAAAATTCCAAGTGCCTCGCGGTAAGGAGTTGGACTCTTATGGGCTGAAGTGGAGAAGCGAACGACATCCGGCCCTGGCCGCATCGCCGCTCCAGTAACAGCTACTAAACCACAATTTGTTTTAATGGCCACGTAATATCGCATCCCGGCACTTACCGTATAAAATTATAACGCTGTAGATAATGGTATGCGTGCGGTGCGGCGAGGGTGGTGAGAAGGGGGAGCTCTAATCGCCGACGTGATGTTCCAATATTTCCCTTTTCGCAACCGCCCGACAAAGTGGACGAAAACGACGCCCGACGCCAACGGACAAAGACGCATTCGCAGTTGGGGTTCATAACTCTGCGCCGACTTTCGGATATAAGTAACTTTTTTAGCGCATTAAGGTGATCGCCCCCAAAAGTTGATAATTTTTCGAAACGTTGCGAAAGCGGAGATTACACTGTCGTGGCGCCGGTCTAAAACATGCATGAACTTTGACAACAAAAGCACGACAACAGGATAAAAATCTTTAGACCCCTTTTTATGAGAAAATCCTACACATTCCTCAAGTGTCCTATATGTTTCTCAACATTTAAAACCATATATACATTTTACTTCAGGCATCACATTAAAAAAACATATCAGGCGTTAACACGAGCGTGAAACGAAGTCACGGACGTACGGCAACTATTCCGTTTCCTACAGTACCTAAATAAATCGACTCACGCAATAAGGATTCGCCTGTAGTTGCGCAACAGGTGGTGGTACTAACTTGTGACACAGGGCGATCACTCGCTGTTTTTTGTAGGAGAAATCTCGTTTTGGCTCGCTAACTTTCGCATTCGCCGTACTCATGTGTGTGAACGGCAAATGTGCGTCTATAAATGCGCCGGTTGGCGGGCGATATAGTAATGAAATATAATAAATATATTTTATAATCTAACCGACGAATTATGACTGCGATATTAAAAATCGGATGATGGTAACGTTTCCCCATGTAACGAACTGTCTTCAGACGGATACGATCTGATCAAGCAATTTTGATAATGTTTCGTCTTCTATGAGCGCTCGTACTAGACTGTTAATGCAAACATAGTAGTATTATATTTTACTGTAATAGGTAGGTATTTTATTGTCGCAAATTGAAAAGAAATTAAATATTAGCAAAATATGTTTATTTCTTTACAAACATCTGAAGTCGAAAAAAATATGTGTATTATTTTATTTATTTCTTAAGAAAACATACAGCGTTGTTTTTAACAATTTTTCATATTATTGTGACAATAATTGTGAGGCCGTTTACTTGTTTCCTACATGTAGCATAAATTATTAGCATTTATTTTACAATAAATTGAATTTAATTATGTCAACATTTATTAAGTTACCTTATAGTAAAAAAAAAGTATCAGGAGAAAGGATGGAACGAGCATACATAAACATGTAGCATACATATTATTAAATAGATATAATTAATAGAATATAATATAATATATATTTAAAAAAAATACAAATTCCTTATGGTTTATTACTTTAATACGGAATTTCAATATTTTGATTTTTTCTGTATAAAAATAAATAAAACCTGAAGTCATCATCTTTTCGTAATTTGCATTTTTCTTGGAATCTAAAGTGGCAAACAATTTGAAAGTTTATTGGTAATACGTACCAAGTAAATGTTTAAAATGGTCGATGCAATATTTTGCATTCTTTTTATTTTTATATTATAATATTTCAAAAATCCAAAAATGATGTTATTTGTCAGGCGCTATTTTAAAATAATGGTATATCAGAGCAAGCAATGGTAGGCTTTAGGTGTATTGGCTACCGCTGGTGTTTGTTTCACTTGCTATAAGAATGATATCTCCGCGCGAGCAATATTAAGCTTTCTGTATATTGGCTTCCGCTGGTGTTTCGCTCGACAAATCATTTCATTTTATTTAGCCAACAGCGGCTCCATAAGTTTTCTTAGTAAATATTGGCTGTAGTAATTATAGTGGAGTCTCATTAATCCGGCATTTCACTATAACGGTACGTCCAGTAATCCGGCACTAAATCTACGCGGGCTGCGAGCGAAAAACTAAGGACCGGTTTAGAGCAGGCGCCTAAAATAAAATACTAAAAAAAACTACGACTAAAACAATAGGTAAGTACTATCAGAAGAGTACATATATAAAAAAAAGACATTTTATACGTACATGATAATATAGTTATACGGCATAAGTAATTTTCATATATACAAGTAATTCAGCATTCCTCGGTTTTTAATAGGACCGGATTAGTGAGACTACTATATATGCTTCGATTACCATGAAATTACTTTTTTTGTTCCGCTCAATTTGAGATTTCATATTTGCGCTCGTTTGAAACTTTTTGCAACGAACAACGCTCCGCACACAATGCTCCCTTTGTGTACGTTTTACAAAACTGACAATCTACGGACGGTAGCGAGCACGAAGCAAATGCTCTTGGTGTACAAAGTTCGTGCGCGCGACGTTACTACGGAATATCGAAATTTGTTGCTGCTACCTTTGTTGCATTACATGTTGCGCTGCGAATATCTGTACGTGGCTTAGGCGACTTAAGCATATCGATTGAGGTATATTATGACCTCAATATTCCAGTGATGCTATGAAGAGCTCCCAAGTGTTCCCCTTCCTTTATGAAACAAAGAAAATGCGCAGTTGCCCACGGGAATCTCAGCGTCTCGGCATTCGCAACAAAGGGAAATAGTGCGCAATAGATGCCCTCCGCACCCTCAAGGCCCGGCGACGGCGGCCCTCCCCAACCCGCGTAAGGGCGATTCTATTTTGAGTGGATTAATGGGGTCACGGGTGCGGCTGACCCAGTAAAGAGGCCGCGCGGTGACGGGGAGGGTTTTTATGGCTGGCGGGCAGTAAAGCGGCGATAAAACGACATCGCACGCTCGCAACAACCAATTGCCCGGAGATCGTAAAGCCGCGACGCAGCGCGGCTATTCTCATCATTTTTACGTTTCGTATCACACGACATAATCGGCGTAAACAGCCAAGCATCCACCGTATTACTGGGAGGTCATATTTTCGTACGCTCCAACACTGAAATGCAGCTGTGCTTGCTACCTGAATATAATTTCTAATATCTCTTCAGGACGGTCATCCCGACAGGGCCGTATTTACGCACAGTCTATAGAGACGTCCATTAATTACGTCAGGTGTTTTTTTATATTGTACCCCCCACTCCCTTGGTGAGATTTGGTGGGACCCCCGCCCCCTACCCCTTACGTGATATTGCCCTATAATTTTTAATATGTTAAATTTATTTAATATTATAAATAAGATAAAACTAATTTACTGACGTTTCGGCGATGCTGCAACCCACGTTGTTCAGGGTAGACTGGCTGGTAGACTGGCCCAACGGCGGTTGCAACATCGCCGTACGTTGGGTGTTACAGACTTCACTCGGTAAATTCGTTTTATTTTATTATAACAACTACGAGAGTCTTTGATTTGATATTTTATTTATTTATTTATTTACAGTAGTAATGCAAATATATTCTGTGAGTATACAATTACAGAACTTAAGTACTAATATTTTTTACATTGAGTCAATACCAGAAAATGGATACATAGTCCTGTGGCAACGTCACCGAGCTGGGCCGGGGCCTGTTCTAAGGTTAACATTTAATTGTGTATGCCAATACTGTATTTATAGAAATAGTATATATCCTTACGTCAATTAATTTACTATTACGTATTATATTGAAAAATTAAAACTATCATTTAAGAACAGAATAATTAAAATGCGAACTAAATTAGAAATACCTAAAAACTACTTAAAATAATTAAGAGTGGAAAATTAAAATTTCATTTAATAAAGTGAAATCAGAATAAAATATGTATTTATAATAAAACAGACAAACCAGAATTATAAAGAT
>JAOPUG010000007.1:1552583-1563761 GCA_027564375.1 Micropterix facetella | reverse complement strand
GCCCGAGGTATAGACTGCATTATTTATTTGATTTATTATCTAATAAGCCATCGCCATCGGCATTGGTATCGGTATCGCCGATTATTTACTACAAAAATCGGTTTCGATATACAAGTAAATAATCATATGGGCCCAAGTTTGACTTGGGTTTTCCTCTTGCCTGTTTTACTTTCAGTTTATTTTTTTTATTTTGGAAAATAAAAAAAATATATATTTGGACCTATATATAGGTTTGACGGGTGTGCAGTCAAGAAAGTCCCTCGTTTTGAGCGCCGAGAGTGCAGCAACCTGTTGGGTTGCTCACTGCTCATAGCAGTAAAAACTCTCGCAAGTATTTGGTAACATACCAATCGGCGTTAATGCTCCTTTGATTTTGTAAAGCTGCTGATTCCAAATACAACGTCGAAGTGAAAAATATTGCATCACTTTGGTGGCATTGGTTGCCTTCACTTTAGTAGGCATTGAGTCCATTTTGAAACAGCCAGATGGTTGACTGATGCTTCATTTCTGGATCATATTGGTAAATTCAAGATTCATCAGCAGAAATAATGTCTGATGCTGGCTGCGCGTTTGTTTGGCTGTATGTCAGAAGACCTCCTGTGGTCCAATCTTAACCAAATTTGGCTAACAGCCATCCTGGGTGACCCTAAGCATCACCAGGTGGCAGCAAATTCGATTAGAGTCCTTTAGGTGTTACTGCAGGTGCATCCTAGTTTACTTGGCCTGGAAAAGGATCTAACCAATAGATAGAGCAAGCATAGTGCTTATGGGTATTTTTGGAATCGTGGTGACGAGAGAAACTTGTTGGAATAGATTTTAAGCCATTGTGGATAAGTCAAAGGTTACCAAGCATGGGACAGGCCAAAGTTACCGATGTATATCACTACTTTTCCTGTTATTTAAACATAAGGAGATCTGACTTTGTCAGGAGGGAAAAACCTTATCACCCATCGGGAAGCTAACGGCTTAGGATGGTGATGTTTCCAGTGGCGGAGTGATAGCCCCTTATGAGATTAAATCCCACTAAAACCTATCTTGGGTAGTGGCAGCTGGATTCTCATTACCATCGACAATAGGGAGGTGCTGACTAAATAGTGGGATCCTTAGTTCTAGACTGGATATGGAACGAAGCATTCTAACAGCAGTGTGGAGGGTAAAAGAAACCAGTCTCATCGTACGACTACGAATTCAAAAGCCCAGTACGGCCTTTTAGGCTGGTTATCCGCGGTTACTAGCGATTACTCCTTATTTTTGAGACCAGAAGCCCCACACATCAGCCATAGCTTTATACCAAGCCAACGACTATAAGAGCCTTACAGCCAAAGCCGTCCCCTAAAGGCCCTTTTGTTTGCCTCAGGTTTATTCCGTACTCCTCTGTCAATGCATCATCATCATCATCATGCCAGCCAGTAAAATATTTAAAAAAATCATATTTTAAAAAGTATGAACAAAATATAAATAAACAAAACGTTACAAGGAGGCTCTTAGAAGTTATAGATTAAATTAAATTGAGCATAAAATTATTATCGCAACTGAGACGATACAGGTCAGAGGTGAGTTCTTCAATAAAACGGCTGCAAAATATAGCACACAACTTTTGTTGTTATTACTGTTATGAGTACCTACACCGCTGCTGCAAATAAAACAATTTGTTTAAAGAACTGTATAAGTGCTAATTAATATATTTAATGAATCAGTTTGAATAAATTTTAAATGTTGGTAAAAAATAATTTAAAACAATATATGAAATATCTAGATTCATCAGGTCCAACAGATCTGAGGGCATCCTTACTTATCACGTATACTTTGTCGAGTTCGTCATTTTTAAAAAAAATGTATATAGGTACTTAGGTATATTTAATATTTCTATGTTAGTTTACGATGAAATTAATAATAACGATTAAATTAAATCATTTTGCCAATTGGCAGTTAGGTGAAGATCCACAATTCCATCATTAACCTTCTCTGCAAAGATCACATGAATACATAACATATATCACATGGGTAAAGGACACAGTGGAGTGAGATATATGAAGAAGCATATAGATTTGCAAAACATGGATCGTCATATTCACCAATTGGAACGAAACCAACTTTGCCACTAGCAGAGGGGTATACGAGCACCGCGTTGCATAACAGAACCAAGTAGTGGATAAGGGCCATTAGGGAACTTACATTAAGATGACCAACTTACTGCTGATACTTTCCAGGGATAACTTGAGGAAAAGATGGGCCTGCTAACTGGACGCTGCCGATTAAAAAACATATGCAAACGACATAGGGATAGTCGACGACCCCATTTGCAGCGGGTGCGGAATGGAAGATGCGTCAGCTGAGCATGTTATATGTACATGCCTAGCGTTGGCTGTAAGAAGAGAGAAAATAATGGGCACATATGAGGCTGCTATGGCTGATGTGTGCATCTTCTGTCTGTCTTGGATTCTGCGACTGGTCCCAGGACCAGTTGAGTTAGTTGCAGGATCTATAATATGGACTGGGGGCCAATAGTTATATATAGGTGTGGGTAATCACAATGGCCCTAAAATTAGGACTAATGGCTGGT
Source organism: Micropterix facetella (assembly GCA_027564375.1). Taxonomy (NCBI): domain Eukaryota; kingdom Metazoa; phylum Arthropoda; class Insecta; order Lepidoptera; family Micropterigidae; genus Micropterix; species Micropterix facetella. The sequence goes on along the minus strand of JAOPUG010000007.1, from coordinate 1,561,198 downwards.
AGACGTGTGATCGACTATTCCCTCATGTAACCATCATCATTAACCTTCTCGCATAAGAAACCGTAGGCACCTGAAGAAACCGTAAGGCAAGCACACACAAAAAGCACACTACCCACACACACAAATAAAACGGTCATTAAAATTTTAGTAGCTTTATTCTTGATTGATTTGTGATATTTTAATTTAATTTGAAATAGGTGCATTTTCAAAAAATATAGATTAAATATAGATATAAAATCGAGATCAGCGGTTCTATTTCTAATCAAAGGATGGACATTTTCGATTTGTAAAATATTAGGAAAAACTAGGTAGGTACATTTATTATTCAAGTCTGCCCAGATTATCCTGCTATTGTAATAAAGTAGTCGATACTGCCACTGACTTAATGCAAAACGCCAGGCAGCTAACAACCTAGCGCTCCTCAGAGCCAACAGCTTAGGATGGAGGAGCTCCACGTGGCAGGACGATGGCCCTTTGTGGATTAAATCCCACTAAACCCAACTTGGGAAGTGGCAACTGACTTAACAATACCGGCTAGAAGCGGAATCCTCGGTTTTAGACTGGACATGGAACAGCGCAGTAAAATCCACGGCCGCAGTGTTCCAACAGCGGTGTCGAAGGGAACATATCACACGTTTCCTCATGGCTAACATTAAAACAGCCAAGATACGGACTGCATCAGGGAGGCCAGGCAGGTGAGAATCGCTGTCATGATCGCCTACATCCGGCATCGGACATGGCACTCGAAAAAGAGTAAGACATTTATTATATAGAGAGGAATGAATGCATGAATTGTGCCACCCCAGCCTGAAGGTTCCTGAGACTGAACCGAATACACTAGTAGTCACATTTGTAAGGTTTTTCTTCTTCTGGTGCCGTGTCCACTACCAAACATTGGCTGTCATCATACTATATAGTTACACTCATCACTGACAATCCCTTAACGCGTAACACTATAGACGCTGTGTAGTCGGGGGAGTGGCGGCGGTGAGAGGGAGGATGGGGGATGGGGGCTCGCGGTGAGCGCGATGGCGCGAAGGGCAGCCCCTGTAATGTTCGAAATTCAATCTAGTTGACGGGAGCCTTAGGATATTTTGCCTAAGGCTAGTTGTCTATAACCAACTAGTTGGCTATAACCCCTTTATTGGCCGCCACTTGAAACAATGATGTGAAGATTTCTGAAACCAGTCTCATAGATTACGAAGCTAAGATATTCTTCTTCGTCCTGGATCTCTTCTTTTGGCTATTTTGCCTTGAATTATTAGATGCATAATATTGTGTATTTTGGGATGACGCAAAACATGAGCGAAGTATTCGAGTCTGCAGGTCCTTATTGTCTTCGATATTTCTATGCTCTCACTCAAAAGCTTTAAGGCATTTTCATTCCTGCCTCCCCAGCTTATGTGTAATATTCTCTGGCCCATATTTTGAAAGCTTCAGGCCTTCTTAACAGTGTGACTGTAAAACTCGTGTCCAGCTTTCCATCCTATATATTAATAAAGTAGCATCTTAAGCCCCGTATCGACCTGCGAGCGTACCGCACTGGAGCGGCGCGCAGTGAACCGCACGATCTGAGTATTCTCCGAGTGCAACAGTGAGCGGCTCATAGTAAGCGTGCGAGCCACCCGTTACTATTTCAATGGAATATTTTATGGCAATTTCACACCAAGCGCCCTCCCTCTTAGATTTATAAAATCATTGAACATAGGAACGTCGGACGTAGACAGCGAACAGGTAGAAAATAAAGGCCCATTTTTTGCTCACGAACTGGCTGTCCCCACAATTTGTGGCTGTAACATTGTCAAGAAGGTGCTGGAGTTCTTCATTGATTTAATCAATTCGACTTCAGTTCTTCATTGAGTTGAATTGATTATTTTTTTAAAATGTATAAAAAAATATTAATATGTACCTAACATATTACATGTCTAACAACTAATGGTTTTGTTAGAAAATGTATCTGATAGATTTTTCAAAAATATAGATATTCTAAACACCCATGCCTCCAATTTGTTGGGTAATGGTGTTCTACTGTACCTATAATTTTTAATAAAAAAAAAAACATATTACATTCCTATTAAATATCGCTTCATTTAAGCGACCATGTATGTAAAAAATCTTTTACAAATTTCATAAGAACTTCTCTACAACTGCACCGATCAAAGACGGCTCGGTGCTACAGAACGCCTTTGGGTCAATCCGATACAGTCTCCTCCACTTTACACTCCTCTGGTACAACTTCCCACCTGTGGTGCTTGACATTGTAACCTCCTACTACAACTCACTGACGTTCCATGTCAACACAAGAATGGACTACCGGCTCTATAGCATATTCAATTACCCTATTCCAGGACTATTGCCTCTCTCTGACAATATTTAATGTCAATTTCAATATCCTGCTGGAAATCCTGACACAGTTCGACAAGAAGTAAGGTTACCGCTTTAAAATGGATCAGTCAGGACACCTCATCGTGCCTCGCTTTTGCTGATGACCTGATGTTCATCACTAAGTGCCTCAAGCAGCTTTCTCTACTGTTACAGAAAGTGGAGTTGTTCAGTGGCTAATCAGGTTATATAAGGGTGAAGGCCTCCAAATATTTTGCCTTGGACTCGCCTGTATAGATACAAATTTCACTTTATGACCCTAAATTGGTCTCTTGGGGAGAGACCAACCCGGTGAAACCGCTGTGCGGCAGATATGAGGACGGAACCTTGAGCGGAATTGGGCGGTTGATGCACTGGTCAATTTACCGGCCATGTTGCTCAATCAGCAGAGACCCGGAGGGGTCTGGTAATGTATTTTCCCTAAGACGCGAGGGTAGATATTGATCTGATGTCACCTATCCTTAGAAATTACCTGTTAGCCACCCAATGTCGGGTGGTAGCCGAGTAAAGGATGCCTCGGGTCTGCGATATTTCCGGGTTAGGGAATACCGCAGTAATACATTAGATAGAGGCCTGAGAAATCTGTCTGAATTTGGTAGTTATAGGGTAAGGTTAGCCCATTGAGTATAATAGCTTTGCTTGCCCAGTGCCTCGCTAATAAGGCGTTGGTTTCTAACTTGCTGCGGTGGAGTTGGATGAGTGGATTATTTTGGTCAAAAATTTCTGCGTTCATCTTGAAACAATATAATGAAAATTTTTGTTAAAACGCTTCGTGGTGGCGGGATCGCCCATAGAACGAATCTTAAATCCAACCTGCCTCACCTGGATGCGCTGGTGACAGTTAGTTTAAAATCTTGGTTGTCCTTATCCAAACCGGCCGACCCTTCCAATCTCTTCAGGTTCAAACACCATTTTGGGCTTGCTCTAAACTGCCCTTCTTTGCTTTATGCCAACTCCAGAATAACCAAAACTTTGATTCTATCCAATTCTAAGGAGCGGGCAATAACGAAGCCCAGGGTAAGTGGCCGTAGTGAATCAAATAACAAGCCAGCAAAGACTTCCCCAAAATGTTTCTTGCTGGAATCAGCCAGAATGGCACTGGTCTGGCATATGGCAGTAAAGCCATAAGTGATGTGGACCTAAAAAAGTCCTTTTTGCGAGAAGATTAGAATAGCAACAGTATGATGACTCATGCTATTGGCCTTCAATGCCAGAATGACTGGACAACAATTGGGAACTTTTGCATTATTCCTTCAATGCACTGGAAGGTAATGTTGTATTACTGGACAACGGAGCTGCTGAAATTTTATTTAAATGCCTTTCAGCATACAGTTATAGATCCCCCGTAACCTCGCTTGTTGGAGCTATTCAAAGGATAGTTCAAGTCTCCTTTGTAGCAATACTCCTTGCAAGCTAGACATATTTTGGCTGGCTGCAAGGCGGCCTTAGATTAAAGACAGTATACTTACTGCCATGACAAAGTCCTTGTTGATATTCGCAAGGTAATTAGCCTCTCAGTGGCTCGTGCCAACTAGAATCTGACAGTACCCTCCAAACCACCCATATAGTTAGTACGGGATGGCTCTAAAGGAAAAACATTCCAATACAAAACCTTCGTAAAATAATGGAGAAACTTCAGATTGGATTCTGGAGGTCCATTCGGTCTCTAAACAGTATAATTTCCCTGAATGTCTCAAATGCACAGCCCTCCGTCCATATATGACTCTTTACTCCCTATCTCAGGAGATAGCCCTTATCGCCGAATTAACTGTCCCATGGGAATCAAAAATCCCAAAAGACCATGAGTAAAAATTAAATAAATATCATGATCTCGCAAATGCCATCAGTCGGATTGGCTTCACTGTTCACCTTAAATCGGTGGAAGTTGGCGCTCGTGGCCTCCCAGCCAAATCTGTTTCACCTCTTTAAGGATCTTGGTTTCTCTAGGAAATTAATTAACTCCTTCCTAGAAAAATATCTAAAGCCACGATTTCCACATTATAAATTCTATGGCTTTGAAGGGGGAGGGGGTGAATGAGTGGTAAGGTAAATGCTCACGTGGGGCAAGACAGTTGTTCTAAACCAACCACAGTCGGTCGTTAGTCCGGTTTCCACCGCTCATCCCCCTGAAGTGTAACAACAGTATTATGTTGGGACAGACTCTGGTCGGTGAATTCCATGACAGCTCTGATTGTATTTAGTTTAATTCACCGGACCTAGCCCTTAGTGACTCACTTATTCCCCAAATCAAAGAAGTACATCCGTGGAATGAAATTTACCAATGATGATGCATTTATGTCTGTCATGGGGGAGTTTTTAGAAACTCAAGAAAGTTTTTTTTTGAGGGAAGAAAAATAGAAAAACGCCATAATAAATGTTTTGAAACAGAATGACATTATGTCAAAAAGTATATTGTTTCGATTCCTTTTGTTGATTTCATGGTGATTCTAAGAATCAATCCATCCTCTTGCAAAGGCCCCACATAGAAAACCAAGTAATTGAACGAGGCAACTGCATGGCCAACGAACCACAACAACATAGCCATCGGCTAATATAAGCTTCATCGGGCGCTGAGAACTCCTACTGTCAAAAAACTAAATTTCTGCAGAATTACATGAAACATTACGTAAAATAGCTCAGCAGAAATATTTTCAAATAGTCTTATTTCAATCTTTGTTTTAATTTTATTATTGTATTTATCATGATAATAATATCGATATATCAGGCAGATTTCAAATGTTTTTTAAACATACGAGAGTACGGGAAAAACAACGAAATCTTCTAATAAACGTCATACAATACCTTCTTCTTCTTCTAATAGATCTTCTTATAATTTAAAAATATCTTGTAAATCAATAATAACGATACTAAAACAGAATATCGTAAGAAACCAAATGCAATTATGTTTTGACACTTCTGCAGATTTATCATTTCCCACAGTTTTGACACACAAACATTGAAATATATCAATTTGAAGCCAGAGAACTGCTGCTATAAGCAGATATATCGCGGCAATTGATATAAATCAAAAAGGAGCAACTTACAGCCTATATTTTCCGATGAAAACCTATATCATATGTAGTTCCTCACACTCACAACACTGGCTATTTTCACAGTACTAAACACATCGTCACGAATGCACTGCGCCCGGAAAATGGCATGCCTCCTGTTATTTATGCCGAAATCGCGGCGAAACACCCGACCGGAGATGAATTACGCGAAAACCGTAGCATTTATTGACATAAACACAAACCATCTGGCAGCCATATGCATTTTACGCCGACGGGCCGCCGGTAAAGCAGTGAACTGCATTGTGATCGCTCGGCTCCGCAAAGCGCCATCTCGCGGGCGATGGCCGAACTACGTGATTCGTGTGGCTTCAAATCTTTTAGCATTTCATTCGTAAAATGGTAGGGGAGAGTGTGGATCCATGGACCGTTTCCAGTAATAAAACATGATTTTAATACTACATGTGCTGTTTTTTTACACATAGCATGAGTTTTTTGTGAACTAACTATACAAACGAACCAATAAAATAAATCAAAGTGATGATATGCCCAGAAAGGTGTAAAGTGAGCGATGGACCGCACGAGCGAGAATTCTTACCGAAGCTCGTGTAGAAAATATCACCCGCTCACTTTACACAATGGTCAGAACCAATTGGCGCTGCGCTAGCGGAAAAACATGGTAGTAAATATTCCCGTTGGCAGAGTTGAAACGTAAATTTTAAAAAAGTAATATGAAATAAAATGACCAAAAAGTACCAACGTAAATTTAAAAGAGGCGTCATTGATTACCTCAAAACCTCAAACGATTTTCTGTAAGACAGGCCAGACTCGTCAACACGAATGAAGGAAGAGCTTTCGCGCAGTTGTTTGCGGTAAATAAGTGATTTGCACTGATTGAAAAGTATAGCGACTTATTTGGCATGTACACTTACAGTTACAGTAACTGTACTTACAGTTACAGTTTAGAAGTACTTGAACAAAAATCGCTAAATACGTTTTTTGAAAAAAAAATCGGTTTTTCCTATTTTGCATACCTACCTATGCTTACTTTCGATTCTGTTGTCCGACCTATTCAAACTCTGCTAAAAATGAGGGAAAATGCATATGAAATCAATAGGTTCAATCAAACACCGATAATAGGTACAGTTGACCAGCTAAGCAAATAAATTAGTTTTTCACATCACATCAAACTCTGATAAATACACAACAAGGCATACGGTTTTAAAAATGGTCCATTCAACTACCAATAATTACACTCGACATGAGGTAATAACTATATATTTATTCAATTACTGGTTTGACTCGTGCAACACCGTCATATAAACGACAAAAATCAAATAAACCAGCTGTTCTCATTTTGCCCGTGTAAGATGGAGGTCAACTGAAATGAACTTGATGCCTACAAAACTACTTTGGGTGACATCAATGATAGGACGGGGATATATCCGGGGTGCGACATTTAATTGATTTTTTTTTATTTTACGAGCAGGTAAGTGTCAGAAATGCGATGTCCTTTTAATGGCTTGTTTTTTTCTCTCATATATGCTGAGGAAGACCCACTGGTGTTTGCACATCGAACATCATGTAAGCACAATTATTCTGCAAAGCTGCAATGCGGCAGAATTGCAATCAATGACGTCCGTCATCCATCAACAGACTAATATTTTTCAAATATAAAGGAAAAGTGCAGCAAGACGTTTTTTTCACCCCCGTTATTGCTCCTTATATTCCACAAAGACTAAAAGTAAGTACCTACGAAGGCGACGGAAAAAGAAACGGAATCAAGGCTTTAGTTCTACATACTTCATCACATCTAAAGGGGAAAACCTACCAGTTTGTCAAGGTTTCTTTATAAATACATTTTGCCTTAAGAAAGACAAATTCAAAGCGAAAGCAAAAACTACCATTGAAGGTATTTACCTATATAAAGGAGGGGAGGTGTCAGAGAGATTCTCAAAAATGCGAAAAAAAAATTCATGAAGTTTATTTCCACCCTTCCAGCGCAAGAAAGCCATTATATTCGAGAGAAATCTCTTAGAATATATTAATTCTGTGATTTAAATATTAGTAAACTGTCACCCCCGAACTTGAGTTAAAAAGTCGACTTTCAGAAGACTATTAGTCACAAAATTTACATTGGAATTAAATCATCTGCGTCTAATGCGTGCAGGACGTGCATTTTATTGGAAAATATAATTAAAATGGAATAAGATCTGCATAAGAAAAGACTATTGAAGGAGAAATAAGTCGTACATAAGCTACATGCTGCTTATTTTTACAAACTTTGCAGACAAAATAAGCCAGAATTTTTAAGCTTTTACTTTGACCTACCACAGTTGCCATCTGCACCTCGAACTCCCGTACAGGAATCGTTCTATGCTCGCCAAATTAGTCACTATAACTTATGCATTGTATGGATGAAATCGGTGGATCTAGTATTTTATCAATGGACCGAGGACTAGTCTGGACGCAGTTGTGTAGTGGGATCTGCATAACTGTCCTACTTAAATCAAATACAACTACATGGGATACAATCTCCACGGCTATTTTGCGACGGATGTGGTGTTCAAAACAAAACTCTCACATTGCCCATACACTTCTTTATTGGATGGCAAATAATTCACTGAAACATTTCGAGGAAATTATGTTGACATTTTCTGTGAGGTGAATCTATCGTATATCTATGTATCTTCTTCTCGGCGAATCGAGGCTTCAGATTACAAAAGGAACTCAGGACTGCGCCTATTATAATTCAAAAGAAAGAATATCAAGATATCTACAAGAAGCATGGGAACATTTTAATTTTAAGAGAACATTGGCAAATATTTGACATAAAATCTTTCGAAAGTTCGTACAAAAAGATTGGTCATATTAGCTATGTATTTAAAAAGAGTGATAAAGCAAGTTGACTTGAGAAAACATGAAAAAAAGGAAAAAGTAAAAAAATATTTGATCAGACTCTTTCCATAACTATTGGGTCTTTATCATGTATATCAAGTATGTCGGTATCTCGAAAGAACTCGGCGAGAACTCTATCTGTCCCCGCTGTTTTCTGCATTTCACTGCTTTTAGGGCTCCGAAACAAAGTGTATAAACGTAACCCTATTGTTAAACCTACGTTGTCCGTAGGTCTGGATACATGTTTTTTTTTTTTTTTTTTTTCAAACATTACACAGCATCATCTAGCCCCAAACTAAGCAAAGCTTGTACTATGGGTACTAGATG
>JAOPUG010000007.1:1527426-1542061 GCA_027564375.1 Micropterix facetella | reverse complement strand
TAATCGCATGACACTTTAGACCTTTATCTAATTATTGTAATTATACCTTTTTGTGAAACTGAAAACCTAGCATCATCGGAACACAGCAGAAACCAGATAAATTTAGCAAAAAGATTACTCGATAAATGTATTTTGTTTTTCTCTACTGAATAATAAAACTGGATAATTTCTAGCTTCAATTACTATTATCACAATGAGTTGTATCTATTGGAAAATTATCCACGGTTGTAATTTTGGGAAGTTTTCCAGGGGTTTGTGCAAGCTCAGCAGTATAGGTGCCACATTGCTGCAATCAAACAGAGTCACCGTTTTTACTTTATCATTACCACGCTTCGGTCGAAATCAGACCAATTGTCAAAATATCCACAAATATTTCCAATAACAAAACAAACCAATTGCAAGAATCAAAGACGAAAGGTCGATATAAACACGGCAGAAGATGAGAAAATACGCAAACATCCTCCATAACCGCGGAAAATGAGAGCAGTGACCATAATATTTGATGTTATCAAGCATTGCTCGAGCATCGTCCGTAGGATGATTGGCATGAGCCACTGCTCAAGCATAGTCGACTCGACTAAGCATAAGCGATAAGCATCAAATATAGATTCGAGAGCAGTCATTGCAACGACACGTAATGAGTGCATGCGATGACTCGTGACTAAAGAGATTACATCAGATTTTTTCAGGTAGTTATGTTTTTCTCCTTTAGCGTAGAGGAAGCTAAGCATAACTTTAAACTGGGGGATCTCTTCATAGTTGTGTCTTAAACATTTGTAAAAAAATCTAGCTATTAGGCATATATAATCGGGCATAAAAATGCACAAAAAAATGATTGAAATTTATTTGTATTTTTGAAATATTACAGTCCGTGCATCTGAAGTGACTCAGAGGCGCTTAAAAGACAGGTTCATCTAATTACATTCTAACATAACATATTGTGTTACATTACTGCTAAATTTCTGAATCTCACATAATATGTATCACATAATTGGCTTTTAGATTTAATATACACATGTATATGCGCCTTAGAATAACATTGAATTCCAAATTTCCTCACACTTAAATACGCTACCTTTTCTACTTAAGGCTTTATAACTTATAGTTTTTTCCCTCGCATATTGTTAATTTCCTTTTTGGGTTTAGGTTTGGATAGTATTCAAAGCTATCAAGCACATTCACCGCTTTGAAACAACTAAGGGAACAACTTAGTATTGAGGACATAAAAGTAGTATATATATCAGGCATATTTTAAAAGCAATTTAGATTATGGTATCATATCCTAGGGAGAGTGTATATTCAAAAATCAGTTTCTCTATAACGTGATGCTAGAAGATAGCTGCAGAGGTTGCTTTATGTCTTGAACCATTTTAAGTCTACAATAATTTTAAGCTTTCGAAAGCATATTAAATATTTACAGCAAGTTAGGATAACTTAAAACTTCACGGAGAAAAATACGACCATTAAATTAATTTTAGTTGGTCGCCCGAGCAGCAGTTGTAAAATTATCGCTGTAAAGTGACTAAAACCAAAGGATTTGTAAGATATTGTCGATCCCCAGTTGAACGTTAGGGATGTATTTATGGAACGACTACCCCGAAACCTCATTTAAACATCTCAGGTTTGTAATGTGACAATGCAACATTTGGTTTACATAGCTTTTTAATGTATTTTTGTAAGACTTTAAGCGGCAATGTGTCCGCTTGCACTTGCAAAAAGCATCCTACATCCTACATCTCAACCATAAACGACAAACCATCCTACGTCAGCCACAAACGACATAAAGAACAACGATTAGATTTTGTTTGGCTTGTCGCAATGCGATATATCAAATTCTGTCTCTTTCTATACAGAGACGGGCGCGTAGAGCAGTCTCATTCCTGCACCGTCTAAAATAGCCAAGGAAGTCATAATAATTTTGGGATTTTGGTTTTCTAAAGGAGAATGCCCGAATTCGTGTGGGGTTTTATAACTCTTTTAAATAGCTGAGACTTTTATATAGCTGAGATATTTTCAAGTGAACTTGTGGGAAAGTGTTTATTTATCATGATTTGGAGTAAGCACTACTTCGAAAATCAAGCTCCTGCCTGCATCTTTCCGGCCGCAGGCAGGAAGTTGACGGCGAAAATACGATGACAGCGAAGGAAATATCCTGAGTGAAGATTTTTTCTGTCTAACAGAGTTGTAGATGATCGGAAGAAATTTTCAAACAGTGTTGTGTGTGCGTTAAAAAGATTAATATTAAAAAAAAAAACAGACTGGACAGTTACGTCAAGTGTGAAAAGACTGACTGAAAACAAAATACTCTGTCTGATAGGGTCACATCAGGTTATGCTTTGTCCGTTTATATTAATAATACAATTTATCACTTTGAAAATGTTACAGAGAAATTTCATCATTCATACTTTCTATCCCCATAAAATATCTCAAGGAAATTATCAGGTCGGGTTAATCTATAAGTGAAGTTTTTTTTTGGTATATGTTTCATTCTTGTATAAATGTTTAAGCGGGGCAGAATGGGACATTTTCCTTCATTAATTTACAGTTGCATAGATAGGTCACTGTATCTTGAGTTTTAACCCTTGGAATGCCGACACTTCAGGTGTGCATTTTGCCTCGGTGCTGTCAGGCGCTTAGTATTGAAATACAAAATATCTGTCCGGCACGTACTGGCAGCCAGCATTCGAAGGGTTTTCATATATGGGAGGGTTACTTCGGAAGTCGCTAGCGATTGAGTTCATGGTTGACTGGTTATATATTGTATAAAACAGACGATTTTAAAAATAAATGCACAAGCAGAAATCGCAATGCGGGGATTACTTAAACTACAGTAGATTTTTGAGCAATTATTGCATTCAGGAGTGAGATAATCGCTGTGTCGTTGCAGCGTGCCGCACCACAATTATTATTATGTGGCGCGTTCGCATCTGCGCTTCGAGTCTTCTAAATCCGCTGAAAGAGAATGGTTAAACCCTATTTTCGGTGCAAATGTTCGCTGAATCGCTGAAAGAAAATACAAAATCGCTTGCTTTTGGCAAAAGTCGGAGAGTGCATAAAAGAGGCAACAATTCGCAAAACCAGCAGTCTTAAGTTAGGGTAGTTTCCAGGCGAGAATTCATGAGAACAGTATACCACGGTCGTTTTTCGAAAAGCGCGCAAATTATAAATCGTCGATAAATAAAAATATGCATGAGAGGGAACATCGTTTATTATTTACATCCGGCTGAAATAAATCATATTAATATACGTAGTTAGGAGAGTTTAAGAGTTGCAATCGTTTGACTGCCTTACAATCTAATTGTTTACAGTGTAAACATTATTCCAGTAGTTTGACGTGATTATCGCAACATACAAAATACTCAAACAAAGATGACCATTGTAATTTTTTACATTGTGAAAATTGGGCTTTTCTCGATTGGGCGCCGAACGATTTGATTCCAGTATACTAAAATCCATTGCGTGGCCTCGTACTCTGTGGATAACTAGGAGATTGCTAGTTGATCGCATTGCAAAACCGACGGATCGTTTCTGCAATATACGTCTCGCTTAGTATAGTCATCTCCATGTGGTGCACTTTTGCACTCAAATTTCACAAAGGGCATATTTTCATATAGATTACAGTAAGTCGCTTAACAATTACACACAAAAATAATAGGAAAGCAGGCTTCTTTTGAGTTAAATCAATGCGATGATGCAATCGTTTTTGCAGTAGTGATTTAGAGTTTGCCATCGCAGACGACTTGGATGAAGACCATGACGTGATAGATCTGGGGATCGTCACCTATGAGATTACACTTAGGATAACAGAATTTTTGTTCTTATTTTACTGATGGTGTGGATACATCCCAATTTCTGAGAAGCATCAAGGGCGATCAGTTTATTAGACATGGTTAGATTTAGTCACTTATTGCACTCTATATTCGAAACTAATTAAATATTTTTTTAATGTTAGGTAAATGGCGCATTTTCTATATGAAAAATTGTAGATTTCTGATGGGTTATTCTATGTCTGTTATATGAGACTATAGACAGTATTAAAAGAAATAGAAGAGTCACTACCGCTCGAAATGAGTTCTATCAAATACATCTGATCAGACGATCACCTATGTACAGCTCTGTGAAGTGACGAAAATAAGTAAGTAAGTACAAAAGGAGCTGCCATGGAATTCACCGACAAAGGTCGGGCCCATCATAATACTATTGTTACACTTCTGAGGGGTGAGCGGTGGACTCCGGACTGACGACCGGCTGTGGTAGGTTTAGGACAGCTGTCGAACCGATCTGTTGCGTATAATTTGTTCTAAGCACTCCGTCTATTTCTTTTAGTACGGTCTATGTATGCATTGCACCTGGTTTCAGAGAGAGAACATCACTATTCGGTCTATAAAAATGTTCACGCCAATAGTGTTTAATGTAGACTACATTGTAGGAATGCCCATTATTTGCCAAATATTAAAGCTAAACGATATTAAAAAAAAATTAAAGCATTGCGACCACTTCGTGATCGTTTTATATTCTTTGATCCTAATAATTTGCCTTCACAGAATCTTCTACTATCTGTTTAAAATTAATTTTGGAATTTTGATTCAATTCCTTCGTTTTATTACCTGTCGGTGCCTTTTAGAGTTCGTATTTCCTTAACCGATCTAGAACAATAATTAAAAAAATGTACTTACCAGCGATTTAAACACACTTTCCCGTAAATATTTCAACACTACCGATGTATATTCATGGAGGTTAGAACACGAAAACACGGTTTATTTTGATTTTATACAAGTCTGCAAGAAATACAGTTGACGGAGTCAGCAAATGATCCAACATCAATAGTACCATTTGGGACATTAGAGATTATGGATAATTTCTATGGAAAAATAGCCAAATCCGTCGACGACTGCAAGAGTTCTCACCCGTAGAAACAAAGCTTGCCTTCGTTCAGGCCTTACTGTTACCCATACTGCAGTACGCAGATGTTGCTTACCTGGTTATGAAATTCTGTAATCTGTGTAAGTTTGATCCCATTAGGGCTAGATAAGAATGCAATACAGAAAAGTGCACAACCTCCCTGTTGTTTACAATGACCTCAATTATCCAACAACCCCTTCCTATCTAAAAACAAGTGTTCACTCGATCAAGAGTTGCTAAACAGGTACTTATTCATACAAAACTTCAATTAAAAATTGCTATTGGATAAAAAATCGCAGTGATATCTAACTTAGTGTCAGATCATAGTATCGTACAGGGCGCCGATTGTAATTTAAAAAATTAGTTTAATACAAAAATCTTAAAATCATAATAACTTTTGTATTAAACGTTTTTTTTTAAACCTATTCCTTCAGCACCATGTACAATGTTATGATCTAACGCTATGCTAAGTTTCATGATGTTGAGATTTTTTATTCGAGAGTATTTGCATTGGCGTTTTGTATTAAGAACTACCATTTGCCAGTCTTAGAAACAATGGTTTCCCACTCCGGTCAAGTCAGGAAAATACAATTAATATATTTATTCATTCACTCTTTCGCTGTTCATGCAGCCCATTGTTGAAACCAGCACCCTCTTATCATTAAAGTGCACTTTCAACGTTTGAAATATCGTCGACAAATCGCTATGTAACTTAACAAGAATAACATTGGAGCTTCATATTATATCACATACAACGTTTCATATACCAAACCAACTTCACACTACCGCTGCTCATCGCCTGAAATAGCGATAAAAATGATCTTACACTTTCACCGTATCTTACTAAGAACGATAGGGAATCCGTTGTGCATAGTGTGTCACAACCGATCAACTCGGACTACAGTTCCCTCAACGAGTGCGCGCTTGGATGCTGAGTCGCAGCAAGGTACTTCCTATTTTTTTAATACCTTCTCTCCTGGAACACAGTATACAGACAGTAGCCACTCTTAGAACAAAATTGAAAATGGATCGAGCGACGTCACGAGTCCTAGGGCTACCATAAATCGTAATACGCTTACTAGACATTATACCAAAGACGGTCGTTACTATTATTATACGATTACTAGATATTGTACAGTGCCTTTGAGCGAAATATACAGAATCTGAAGTCTGTCATATGACCGCCACACCGCCAGTCGTAGACACGTTCACTTCCTGTCGAACGATACCGATACTGAACGTTTGAGAAAATTGAAAACCGAGAGACCGCATAATGGCAAACATAAGTGTTTGTATTTACATTCCCCTCTGCTCACTTTCCTCGAACCCTTTCCCTGCCGCGCCTTGACACCTGAGATTGTGCCCACTTTTCCCTCTCTGTATACTGTGCCAGGTAAGCTAGTTACTCTGGGAGACAGGATATTTACTCTGGGAGACAAATATTTTAAATACTGTCCATTAACCTAAGTATCGAACACCTCTTTTCCCATAACATCTCTCCTTACCTAGACATAATGCAAATTTTATTTACTTCTTTTATATCCTTAATTATTGTTATCTGTACTGCCACCACCATAAAAATATCATAACCTAATTAATGCGATTAAATACTCCGGTTCCCAAGAGGACGGAGCGGCGAACCGTTTATTTCTCGCGATGCGACAGCTCTGCTACAGAGAGTGTAATGTATCGGGTCAACCAGTGGTGTCCAATTGGTTTTGTCTTTAAGGGCTTCTTCAACATTTCTGCAATGCCTTGCGTACTTCAGACCCTTGAGGCATGCAAATGTTTTTTAAAGGGGTTGATCAAATATACACAGGTCAAATAAATACATGATTATTTTATTAACACGTTGACCACGCATCACCCACGGGTGAGTGATTGCAAAATGGTTGCAGAGAACTGTACTGCCCTCAGGTGAGCGACACTGCAATTGTTTATAACGGCTGCATATCCCCCTTTATATGGGAATGTCTAAGAAAATCAATGCATTATAAAAACTCTAGTCCCTAAAAGTTACTAAACCGCTGTAGACCGGGGCATTTGATGAGATGATACAAGTTATCAATTATAATATATTTAAAAAAACATACTTTACAGGGCTCAATGTGTTAAGCAATCTATTATAAATAAATACAACAACAATAATATATAACATAGTAAGTATGGTATTCTGCAATTTAAAGGGATATTTGCCTGTTTACACTCTCAAACATCTTGTCGAAATCATGCTTGAAATCTGCTCTGGTACATACCAAATTATTCCATTTTGAGGTGTTCTGTTATTTCTGTACTTACTTTTTATTACGTTTAGGTGGGAGAAGGCTTGTTGACACAAATATGTCGATTCGAAAAATTCTTTGACAACAAATGCACAAGTACGGATATTATTGTATTTATCATGGGTCCATGAATTAGAAAACTTCCGCATTTCTGCTATCTGCGGTTTGAGTATGATCATAGCACTATAAAGGGTAATTATGTCAATTTTGGCTTCAGCTGTGTTAATGAAACAAAGCGTTTCCATGAAAAAAGTTAGCCCTGCTGCATCAAGTTTCAAGCATGGGTGCTAAACATGAAAACGGGTTCCATGCGTGACATTATAATGGAACAGCCATTGAAATTCGGACCTTGGCTAATAGAGGTTTTCGAAATCGCCTGCATCACGTGTGCGACCAAGCAAGTGTGATTATGCAATTCTGATACTTTGTTATATAATTCCGATAATTCTTTTGGACATTTTTATGAAACTTGTTCGCGGGTGCCTAAAGGCACCACGCACAAACGATCCGTCGGTTGGACACCACTAGTATAGACAAAGAATGAATTTTCGAATCCGACTGACAGCCATTTAGTAATATCAGATACGGTAACTTCACATAACTACAGCAAAATTTCCTGCAATTTTAAAGAAAAATTTAAACCTTTCATTTGCTACATCGACGCTGTGCAGAAAATATACAAAAATAAGAGTATTTGTGATTTAAAGGACCTAGAATTATTGTCACTCCATTAAACAACCACTAGTCTTTTATTTCATATTACTGTGACAAGACCTAAAGTGGGCAACCCACATTATTGAGATAATAAAAAAAAAGGCAAATTATCCAATGCTTTCATAGCATTACACCTCACCTCATGTTAAAAATTTACAAAAGCTATGTTCGCTCATTACTAGAATACGGCTACAAGGCATGGTGCCCATACTTTGCTAAAGCTGCGAGCCTGCTGGAGAGAGTACAGCGGTGCTATGAGCAAAGGCTTCGAGTCCTTAACCTCTAAACTCTGAAAGAACGACGACGATGAGGAGACATTACCTAAAGGCGTTCTCTAGGTCGAGCCAGCATACGTTGATTTGGCGTTCGTGCTGTCTCGCATCCTTGATGGCAGCAGCCAGGAGAGAATTGTGCTCCAGACAGCCTGAGACGCCACGCATAAAGCCTTTTGCACTGAGACTCCAAGGTACTCGTTCCGGTGCATGAACTCGCTCATCCTCGTGTGGACTATGATAATTTGTTTTAATATACGTACGGGGAGGAGAGTCTTAACGTACAGCGGCTAACATGGCACAAAGCTATTTTGATAGAAGGAAATGTATGAGAATTGCCTGTCTTTGTGTATCATATTCCTAACATGTTACTAAGCTGACTCTTCAGTCAGTTATTTTTACACTTACACCCTTCTCGTGAAAGCATCAGTTCCGTTTTGCCCTTCGCCATTGCTGAAATAATCGACCATGTGTTAAACTTACTGGCAAATACACTAATTTACCTGTTAAACCTCGGAATTCTAGCGCACAACGGTATACAGGTGTAAATTATTACAACGAGCTACCACAAAATATAAATGATGTCGATAATTATATTGAATTTAGGAAATAGACTAAATCAGGATTGTAAATCTTGGCCTCGAGGGGGCCAAGTCTTACAATCCTGCAAGGTTTTGTTACTATGCACGATTCCAAAAAAAATTTCGTCAATCGATAGTTATAGCCAATGCACAGAGACCAGTTGGTTTTAGGGTATGTAAGACCTACCGTTCTTTTTTTTCGAGTCAGTTAAGTTTGGGGCTGCGCCTCTCTTCCAAAATAGCTAACGAGTATATTAAGACACTATGCGTCTATAAGAGGTCTTTCAATGTCTTTAGACCTATTTTTATAATTATTAAAATTCTATCGAATGTCGCCACAAGCTTTCTTGTAAGTGATTTGAATTTAAGCCAATAGATGGCGATCGAAAATTCTTTAATATGTCTGTTTTAGAATCTGACGCCCGAGCGAGACACCGCTAGTTGTTGGCCGAGATGGCTACGGCCCGCGGCTGTGAAGCGAGCCCCACGCTACTTGCGTCGTCGCATGAGCGCCTGGTACCTACGCGACGGAAATCGAGCGGTTTTAGTTATTAGCCGAAGTTTGATTTTGAGTTTGGGGGTTTCCCCCTGTCAGTTTTAATTATATGTACCACACTGGGTGATCATCTCTCCAATCTTGACTTCAATGTAATTGTATCATTGTTATGATTTCCATTGATTTCACTATGTATTTTGTACTGATTTTATTATAAAATAGGGTAAAATAATATAGAATAATTGTAAATATAAATTTGTAATTTCTTCACCCGAGAGGGTTTTTCGAAACAAAAATTACTTACTTATAGAAGTACAAAACATTATTTACAACAAATATAAACATATATTTTACTCCCTGTAAGGTATTTATCTATACGTTTCAGATAATACCAAACGTTCTATATTTTAAAATATATTTTTTTAAATTGATCTACTTTATAAACTCGATAAAACGGATTTACCGCGTAAAGTTTGTTTCACAAGAAGTTATATCCTGGACAACGGCGGTTGCAAAATCGCCGAAACGTCGGAAAGGCAAATATATTGGATATTTACATGCGGTCATTAGTAAGATTTTACTTTAAGCGATAATGAGAATCAAGCTTACGTGTACGGCAATACCCTTATCTCCCCTATATTAAGATAAGTTAGGCCAATCATATAACGTCGTTATGAGAACCTTGGCGAAAGGTATGAAAAAGATCCCACGGTTTTAACGACTGTTACGCCAAATTCTATGTCATCGACTGTACCTAAATGCAATAATAATTTTAAAATTCTAAACTTTTTGTAAAACCTTTGTTTCTAGATATCACCAGCGTTTATACATCCTGTTATCGCGTAGTTTTGAATTAGGTCGAAGGCATGGGATAGGTATTTGAAATCCCTCCGACTAAATAGAATTATCCGATTCCAGCGCGTTTCCTGAGTGCAGTTTCAACTTCCAATACCGTCCGCATCCACATAAAACAGTCGGATGGATTTCAGACTGTTTCCCGAGCTTCGCTAGTATTCGATGGCAGAGGGAGAGCGACGTCGACTTCGACACGAAGTTATACGAAAGAGTGAGGCTTTATTTTTAATTAAAAAGTTTACCCAGAGCAAGAGAGAGAGAGAGAAAAAGAGACAAAGGACTCTCTCACTCTCTGTTTCCCAACAAAGTTTCATGGGATGAATTGTTGCCTGTATTTGTTGTCCTGATGTCCTGTATTTGATTGGTTATGCGACACTGTTTACTACTGAGAGAAATGGCGCGGTAAAAAGAGGGTAGACGAGGGAGGAGGGGTGGAAGGATGGTGGCACGAAAGGACAAGACAATAAATTATATTGCGTTGTAGATTAATGTTTCGGATAGAATTGAAATGTGTAATGGTCGGGTGGACTGAACCAGAAACAGATGTTTACCCTTGGGTTTACTCGGAATTCATATTATCAATTTTAATGACCATACTTACATCTGCTTACTACATTTCATTTGTAAATGATCTTCAGAGGATGAGAAACAATTTCTATTTCTGACCCAAATGTTGGATAACTTTTGATTATTTTGGTATACCATTTAGTATGAAATTATTTGATCGATCGATCATAAATACATTTGAATGTGGGAGTTATTAAGTTTCGGCAAAAGGGAGCTAAGAGGGTTTTGACAATCGGCTAAGGTTGAGGTGACTACCTCTCTCAAACAGAGAAAAACTGACAGTATGCAATCAAATTTAAGTGACTCCTGCGTGCATTTAAACAAAAATAAAAATACGTATCTATTAGCAAATTTCTTAATCTTTAGTACTATGATGCAAAATTTCTAGATTTTGATTTTGGCATGAATAAAAATAAATAAAATCTGAAAACATCACCTTTTCGTAATTTGCATTTTTCTTTGAACTTGAAACTATATTAGTATTAAGTAATAAGGAAATACTTAAAATGTGATTATGTAATATTTTGAATTATTTTTATTTTTCTATTATAATCTTTCAGTAAATCTTAAAAGTTATTATTTTTCATGCTCGATTTCATAAGAATAGTATATCTGCGCAAGTAATAATCGGCTTTAGGTGTATTGGCTCCCGCTGGTATTTCGCTTTCTGCAAGAATTATATCGTCGCGCAAGCAATAATAGGCTTTCGGTGTATTGGGCTTCCGCTGGTGTTTCGCTTGGCGAATCATTCCGCTTGATTTAGCTAACAGCGATATTCGAGTATGAAATTCGATTTGAAATATACATATAATATTAAATGTATATCAACGGTTGAATTTAAAGACGTTAGAAACTTTATCAAATTCAATATAGCTATGCACAAAAATGAAGTTTATAAACGCAGAGCGAGCATACCTACGCTATCACCGTTTATGAGAAGTTAATCAACATAAAAAAATACTGCATACCTACCTATATAAAGAAACTATCGATTTGAAGTAAATGAAAAGTACATTTTTTAACAAAAAAACAGATATTACCTCTTCTTGATATTGACTCGTTTTTAGAATTGGATTTTTAAATAAATGGTACCAAAAACCGTAATAATTTTCTTACAGGGAGATAGCTATAAATACCTAACGCTAAACAAAATTTCTAAATGTCCCATAAAATTTCAAGAACCTGTATTGCCAATGCCTAATCTATCTACGCCTCTGTTACTAGGTCCTTTCTAAGAGACTTTTGTATGAGATTAATAAAGTAAATAAAGCATCTTCTAACAACTTGGCAAGTATTTTATATGAAAATTACTTCTTACCCATATGAAACTGGATGGATTAGTATCAAAGACATAATTTTGTAAAATGTACATTTTCCAAAGAAATATTGATTTTCAAAAAAAAATCGATTTTTAATTTCTCCAAAATCCGCGCCATGATTCTTTTCAGCATGTTTCTCTATCTGCGATGATTTCGGATATATTATATATAATTAATGAATTTTAAATTGGAGTATTTCGAAGTAACCTCGACCCTCATTAGTGGCCATCGATAATGACCTATTAGCACCTATTCGTATCTGTGTAGGGTTTTAATGCTTCAGAAAATTGGACTGGCTAATCGCGATCGTTTAGAATTAATAAATACACCTGAGCCGTGCGTACCGGCATGGCAGAGGCAGAGGCGATCCAAAATATTTAGTGATCAACATAGGAATGAAACTATGATGCCGTGGTATATTTTATAAATGAATTTCAAAATCTCCCACCTGTAATTATGCACTTGGGGGCCTAATGTGATATGTTCAACTCTGGCCATGACCATCTCGTTACACCGGTCGGCCCGACTCACGGCTCAACTCCCATCCGGCAGCCTCCCCGAGGAGAGACTAATCCGATGAAACCCTCTTTGCAGTTGATCTTTGCGTAACACCTCGGGCGGCCCTGGACGGTTTATGTATTGGTCGGTTTACCGGCCTTGTACAACTGACGAATGCTAGCGGGGGTGGTAGGGGGGGTTTAGAAGGAAGCGGAATGCGAAGGAGCGGGAGTAGATAGATACCTTAAGCTATATACCCTTAGAAACGATACCTGTGCCACCCTATCTCAAGTGGCAACGCCGAGCAAAGGGCGCCTCGTATGCGCGATAATTTCAGTGAGGAATTGCCGCTTACTTAATCTAGAAGACCGCGCAAGCGATTTCGAGCCCGCAACCAGACGGGAGGTCGGAGGAATCCGACTAAATCTGGGAGTTAGGGAGTGAGGCTAGCCCGCTGAGTAGCTTGCTGCCCAGTGTCTAACAGGTCGTGGCGTAGTTGGACAGTGGATCTGTATCGTCAAAATTCTCTACGTTTCACTTTGGGGCGATATAGTGATAAAGTTTAATGAAACGCCTCGGGGTGACGGGCTCGCCCGAGTATAGTCTCAAATCCATAAATGTAATTATGCACCGTGGTGTTGAACATGTTTTAGATTTAAATTACTCTGACAATTTGTGCAACGATTATAAGTCAAGGGTGCCTAAATTCTAAAGTCGAAATAAACATCTCAAATTTACGAAATTTTATTAAAGCCGCCATTATGGCGGCTCTTCACTTTGGCCAATATGTATACATGCCAATGGTATCGGCCATTACCATTGGTCAACATGTTGAATGGGGGTTTATGATGGTGATCTTAAGAGTTGGTCAATATGTGGCCAATACATTGGCATGAGATCCGTGTGTGTCGGTTTTTCAAGACAGATCAAAGGGTGTTGGCGGGAATGATGGCCATCGCGTCCACAGGTTGGCCAAGAGTTTAGTTTGCAACGAGCTCCCAAAGTAGATGCACGCGTGTTCAATACGCGTACCTATTGTATTTTTCGTTTGAATTGGGTTTTTTTTCCTACAATGTGGCTGCGACTATGACCGACGTAGAAGCTTCGATATCCACCTCGATATCAATTTTTTATACGCATTTTAGCGTCCGCTAGAGTTTGTAAATATCGTCCGCACATTGGTCTGAACCGATACAAACTGAACGACCTCTCAACGAGTGGACTGATCCCAAATCTCTGGGCCCAAACTTTCACCAATACCTCGGAACATACATTGGCCAACGTGAAGAGGCAGTATTGTAATATAATACTACTTACCTAGTAATTATTAGATAATTGTGTTAAGAACTGTAAGGGCTTTCGTAAAATATAATGTAAGTGGTTTAGCAAATTGCAAGGTTTGTATTATTACACTAATTACTTGTTGCATAATTCCAAAATTTCATTTAGCTCAGTTAGTAGCATTTAAATAGATAATTAATTTTTAATTAATAATAAAAGTAGCAGAGAGCCTTAAACTTAATTTTCTGTGCTTTAATTTTTTACCTGAGATCTATTTTGTTTTACTTCAATTGGTTTCTGACTCAGATTCTGACGACTCGGATTCTGATGATACGCATAAAGGCTTTTATAACACTCGCTCCCTTTTTATCCAGTCGTAAATAAATAATAATTTCAGCTATCATTGGCCGATGCGACAGTACAATATTGTATTATTAGTCGTGTTTCATACTTGACGAAATACATAAATTTAATATTATTCGATACGGACCCAGACGATTTAGTCAAACCATATCAGGTGTTGAGACTTTTGGCGATAGGTGTGAAAAGGGTCCACAGTATTTCTTGCTTATTTCTACAATGCAATACTGTGGAATGCAATAAAATCGTTGACATCACTGATGCAATATGAAGTGCTCCAATCGAAATGAAAACCAAGTTCGTAGAGCAAATATCCTCTTACATGACCCTGGATATCTCGCAAATGGTCTCTAGCGAAGTTGTTGTTTCTTCGAGGTTTACGATGTTTCCAAAGGCCATTAATTAGGCTCACTGTTTTTTCACTGAATCACAATGGTTCCGTGTAGCCTGGGCTATGATGGCCGTTATATGTCAACCTGGTCGGCTCAGCTCGCGGGGCAGCTCCTAT
>JAOPUG010000007.1:1477530-1487567 GCA_027564375.1 Micropterix facetella | reverse complement strand
ATATCCTAAGATATTTTAAATTGACTACATATATTATACATACAAACTTGTCCAATAAAAAATATTATAATGAACAATATTTAAAAAATAGTGCTACGCTTTCCAAATGCGAGTGTGCTTGCCGCTGGGCAATGACCCAACATCGGCAGCAACACTACTGCTGCTGTGCGGCGGCAATATGGCGTCTGTGTTCGCCGCCGCGCTCACCGTACGCGTGCTCTCCCTCACGCCCACGGGCGGGTACATATCCCTGTCACTCTCGCACAGCCGCTTGGCAGCCAATGGGGGCCTCTGTCAGTGCAGCCTTCCGATAAGCGATGGAACCCTCATTTTAAAAAATATATCGTATGTACTTTATGAATACAAAATGTAGGTACGATAGTGAGAAGTGAGATAATACTCGTATAGTAAATAAATTGTGATTTTATGTGGTTAAAATAGTTAGTTACAGTATAGAAATCAAAATTGTTCTAGCTATACTATATTTCGGAACTTAAGAACTTTTCTGAAATTTATCCCAGCATAGAGCATTCGAAAGAGAGCTACTATCCTCTAGTTTATTAACCTTAAAATGTTCGTTATTGATGCACAATCACGACCAAATTATGGTTTTTCGTAGCATATATTTCGTCAACATTCTTATGTTTTTCGCTTTTACAATATTACAATATCAATAATAATGTTATTATATATTTTATTCTTGTCGTAGTTAGAAAGTCCACCTTTTGATATCATCTTTATCAACTTTATCAAAAATATTTCAAGTGTTTTGTTTTCTTGTTTATCTATATATTTATAATGAGTCGCGTTCGTTCGATTACGATAATTTTCGTTTTCTATTATTTAGTAACCTAGGTACTAACAATTTGACTTATTTTTCGAAGATGTAATTATTGAGAATATTCCAAATAAACTATAGAACGTAGAAATAGGTTTCAACTTGTTCACCACTAGACAGGATAACAGAAAATAAATTTTGATGTTAGAATAGGACGCAAAACCAGTACTATTTGTAATATTGGTATTTTTTTCTTATTGAAATATTAAATACCTTAATTCCGGTATTTCGATTTTATCAGTGCTAGGTGAGTAAAACATTTAAAATATTAAAACTTGGCAGGGGGGAAACCCTTGGGTTTCTCCAACTTCGGCCCATATGAGTATTTTCTTGTAGGTATGTATGTATAATATATTAGGAAGTTCAGGGTAGTCTAAACAACTACCTGAACTGTGCAGGTAAACAATAAGAAATCCATTGTGCCACTTCTGTAATGGCCCCCTCAATGAAGAGGACTTACTGTCTGGAAGGGGTTCAAATGTTACGTCAAAGATTAACCTCGTGAAGTCACAAATATCCTTCCGCTTTAATTGCACCGAGAGAACAAGCTCTCCAAAAGCTTTGTGTGGGTAATAGTGACCTGTTCGATGGTACAATAAATACGATAAAGAGAAAAAATATATAAGACATGCAATTTTTTTTTAGTTCATGAAACTGACGTTTTCTTTAATTTTACACTTATAAATTCGTCATTAGAGAAAGGATTAACACTTTTGTTTAAGCAAATATATTGTGCTTTGTTTAGCAAATGCAAATCGTCGATATGCATGAATCTTTTATTACTTTGCATGTAATAACATGTATATATAACATGTATATATAAAAACCGTTTTTACCTGTTTTTACCTATTTTTTACCCGTTTAACCCGTAATTATAATTAACGGTCTGTGCGCCTGATATCGCCCGTTCTACGTTTAAATCTTAAATAATTTAATCAAAACGGTTCACGCGCTATGCAATAGATAGCTCTGTTTGCTCTATGAGTTTTTTTTTCTCGTAATTTTGATTTTTACTCCCGTGTTAGCGCCATGTATATGCCAACTGAGTTTTCTGTGCTCCTGGTATCGTCCGGTCGTAGAATGAATGTTCTAAGACAAATCTAAATTAAATAGACCTCACCTCCTACAGACGCATAGTCGCCTAATACATGATTTGATATTTTGGCAAGAGATACGGCAACCGCAAATTTAACTGTCATGAAATAGATGAACCGTAGGTCGTACATACTCCAAATTCCACTGGCCTTTGCGCATTAGCCTTAACTAACGACTAGCGAAAGATTTGTGAAACCGGACGTAGTTTACTCGAGTTATCGTGCATAGTAACAAAACCTCGGGGGGGGGGGGAGGCGAAGTAATATATAACAACTCAAAGGTATCTACAAAATAAAGGAACCAAATTACTCCGCGACATAGTTTTCTAACTAGGATTTCAGCTAATTATACATCCATAGTTGGTTTTATGACCTAGCTAAAGATATTTATACATTGACTTTCCTTCTTAAAAAAATGTTTTTTTTAATTTTTCCACCATACTTTTTGGAGATAACCGTATTTTTTTACAATTTTTGTAGAATGTCGATTATTTTCGAAATATCTATATATATTAGGTATATATATGAGCCCTTTGTAAGATTTGTATGCCAGAAGTATTGCTACTAGTGATGAGAAGTCTCGTCTGGTTTCGTTCTTTAGAGTTTTATCTTTACTGTGAATATGAATATGATATTTCCATCATCTCGTCTCATCTCTTGACCATTTTTAAATACTATAAATTGTCGTATGAATATTCATTGTATATAAAATACATCTCACTATATATATTATTATCCTTTCCTAGATTTTTAATTGCAGTGTTATTTTTAGAAATGCAGAGAGTTTAATGTGAGTAGAATGCACAGAGAGTTTATTATGAAAATAACGAAATACCAGTACTAAATCCCAGTATATCGATTCTCGAAATGGGCCATATTTTTTCGATATTCCAGAATTCTATAGAGTCGTCATAAGTTTGATAGGTATAAGCTTAAGACGCAGACTAATCACAAAATCAACAAATGGTACCATTTATGAACATCTAGTACGACACGACAAAATTAATTAGTTGGCTGAATAAAATATTGTAGGTAGAAAATGAAACTAAAAAGACATAGCTGAATATAATTTTGACAATAATCTGGTTTTTCTACAGAAAATCGCGCAAATTACCCCCCTAAAAAAATGGCATCGAAATGCTCTAAATTTTTAGCGGCAACAACATTTTTTTACATAATAGCCTGGCAGGAGTTTTAAATTTATAACCGGTTATTTTTTTAATTTCATTTGTATATTTTGATGAATCCATATAAAAACCTCTCAATTATTACAATCTGAAGCCCCGTTTCATCACCAAATATGATATGTAATTTCAGCTTTAAGATGTAGCCGTAAACAAAATCGAATACAGGCGATGTCAGCGCCTCTGTCTCACCTTAGCAATTCACCAAGCATACGGAAGCATTTTCACACCTGCATACGGCTCTTTTAACGTTTCAACCTGGGCACAGTGCTGCCATCAGTCAATATTATTTGGAAATGGCGATACTAACGAAAGCAGTGTAAAATTGATCGAATTTAAGATGCAGATTTAAAAGTAAATAAATAAAATACATTAAGAAGCAGGCAATCCATTTAAGACGATACTGTCGTTTGCCGTTAACCATTTTTCTCTGTGACTTATTGTTTCGGAAGTCCAGGTGCAAATGGACGGATGGATAGGTGGACGGAGAGACTCGTCACGTATGACTTTTTTTTTCAAGTATAAACGTGATACATATTTGAAAGATATATTTTTACATTTTTTTATAATGATGTATCCACTATTAGGCCTAAATAAACATAGATTGTGCATAGATATATGAATCAATTTGTATCCTATCGACAAGAGTTCCTTTTCGAAACACTGCACATATTAATTTTGCGAAAAATGTTGGAAATAATGGTTCTTTATATACTGCTCGACTGTATAGGAAAGTTTTTGCGACGATAGGTCAGGCCTTTTATATAGTTTTGAAGTTATACACAGTAAAGAGATTTCTATCCATCTACACACTGTTTATAAAGTAGCTAACGTTTGGTCGTCAGAAATACACTTATTCATACAAAATAAATTTACTATAGTTGCCTTAAGTAATGCACGCACTACTCCTAGTAGCTCTACCGTAGTAGAAAACACTTCTGGAACGCATTTTCTGGAATTGTGTTGAACTGGGCCGGCCGACTCATTCAGCATACTATCTTCTCTTGATACGAATCGGTCCCTTTCAGTGGAATGTTCAACTTAGGGTAATAATTGAAAACCATTCAGATCTATGTCTAGGAAGTAGAATGTCTAATGAACCACCGGAATGATGAGAATGCGAGTACTGAATGACCAAAGTCCACACTTGGTCAAGCTTTGGTGAGACCCTATTTAAAGCGGTTGTACCACTCTTTATCCGTGAGATACTCATGGTCTCGTCTTGCAAAATCTTGTGAATGGTTATCACTTGGATATTGTCAATCTTTTGGTAAAATTTGAAACCATTTATAACAAGTCCTCACTACACTTCCTCACTTATCGGCTGATTGCCAGCGACTCAAGCTTTCAATAGGCGTGATAAAAATCACGCATGGATATGTCATGTGGGGGTATACTTCTACATTCACTGATGCACGGTTCCCGCCCTTCGTTTACGAGAAAAAAATAACGTTGCATTCTCTTTTAACAGTTTACGTAACATCGTATACTAATAACAGATGATTAAAATTTCAATAAAATAACACAAATTTTGTATTTTCCTTAAGATAAAAATAAATTAGTAATATTATTTTACTAGCATTAATTAAAACTCACTTAATCAATAAACAGAGATTCAATAGCTTTAAAAATGTCGTCTCTTTCTAACCCGAGTAGATCTCCTTCGTGTTTGAGATTTCTGCGTAGCTGCAGCAGCGGAATGTATTCAACGCCATATTTTTCCATGACGTCAGGTAATGCAAAAGTATCAATGAGCAAAATAACCACTTTATTCGGATATGCATTCAATAATTCATCAAGATTACGCAGCACTTTTTCGTAGAAAAATATGTCCTTATAACCATAGAAATATAGAATTACTAGCTTGTCCCCGGCAGCGACTAGTTGCTGATGAAGGTCATCCTCACTTTTTACTTTGATTACGCCAGAGTCTAAAAAGAAAGGACAGATTGGTCAAGTGATATTTATGGTAGTTCGTACTGTTATATGACATGGAATTATGGACCGTGGCTCCGTCATAGACCCTGGAACCTGAACTCAAGCGATAGAAAAGTCGCCAAGGAAGAGATAAAGTCGATTTTCGGTGGGTTAAAATAAATGTTTAGTGTTGTTCAAGTTAACATTGATTTGAGGCGAGTAACAATTTAAAGGTTATTTATTCGGTAAATCCTTAGTTAATGCTAGCTCGTGTTAGCTTCTACATATATATTATTTCTCTTAAATTGCCCATAAAATGTCACAAATAATGTTATGGCACCTACTCATGTTACACGTTAAATTTAAAGATAGATAAGTATATAGCGAAGTATTTTGTTTAATTATATATAAGAAATTAATACGTATAAAACAATAACAAGATCCCATTGATTGTTCCCTGAAATTTGAATTCCAATCTAGATGAATAATTATACCTACAGTTTTTATCTTTAGTCGGTGAATAGTGTTTAGTAATTATTAAACCATAATGCTATTACCTATTTGTATTTGTATTAGTAATAATATTTAGCTAATAATAATTTTGTGACTATAAAATATACAATAATTTAAAATTTAAAAGCTTGAGCCGTAGTTTTCGAAAATATACTGCTTTCGCTAAATTACCGTTATGGTATTGACAATACTACAGCCATTTGGTTGAGACTTTATTGCATTTCTTGCCACCTGTTAACATAGTTCATTACTATAGTCACACCCCGGACACCGGCGAAAAAAATTATGAAGTAACGCAACTACGAATACATATGTCCAATAAATGGGCATAATGCGTACATGTAAGCGCGGTGCGTATGTATTGTAGCAGCAGCACGCAGCAGGGTTGGCGCGACCGTCATAAGCACATAATTACGGTAGTGACTAGATAAATGTTTTCAAATATTGAGGTAATAGCATTATAAACCGCTATTATAATGAATGGTAATATACCTACACAAATAAATAAGCGTACCTATTATGTTATCTACCCTATTGCATCTTAAGGGAAACGAAAAACCTGTTTTTTTATTTATTTTACGGGTGTTTGAACACCCGTAAATGGTACAATAATAGGCCATCGTAAGTATTTACCGATCGATGTTTTAGTCAGCGTTAATTTAATTGTATCCAGCGCGAGTCAACACTCAAGAAAAAATGTACCCAGAATTCCTTCCATACAAGTGGGTAGGTGGGGACGGCTGGATTTAGCGGGCGGCAGGGAGTGTCCGTTCTCGACGCAGATTGCATCGTCACGCAAAAAATCGACAATTTTGTCACGTGTATTAAAATTGACAGAACTGCAATAGCTATTTTCTTAAAGCATGCACTGATCCTAGTTATTTTTAAAGCAACTTAATTCGAAAATGAAGCAATTGGCCCAATTGTGCAGAGTGGGAAAGATAAGTGAGTTGCTTGATTTCATCTAAGAGAAGAAAACTGGAATATATGGCATAAAAGCAAGAAGAACAAAACAGAAAGAAGATGTACGGCAGACGAACTATTTGCCAAAGAGGTCACTGATGCCTGTTTCAAATAGTAAAGGGTGTGGTTTACTACACGAGGATAGATATGTCGATCAAAATAGTAATTTACCTTTTTATGTAATAAATAAATAGCCTGCGTATAAACCGTAAGGAATCTCGATATTTCGCTGGATTAGCATTTTTTGTGGCAGCCTCAAGTTAAAAGTGAGCCAAAATTTATTAAAGAGATTCCACAATCTTTAGTGATTGAAAAGGTTTCTTTTCTCGGACATTAAACGCTCTTTGGTGTTGCGTATTGCGCCGCTGCTTCCTGTTATAAATTACTCAGACTTTTGCTACTCTCATGCCAGTCAAGATTCTTGCAATTAAATTTATATATTAATATCTATTAGCTTTAAACTGTTTAGGGCACTCCCGGAATCGACAAGAGAGATGAATAAAATAGTTTTGGAAAAATATCTCAAAGTCAAACATTCCATTCTCGCTTTTTACAATATTGATGAATATTTTTAATGCGCGTCTGATTTCGTTTAGCTATTATGTATGTAGATTTGAAATATTATTATTTACAATTTTATTTAGTGTTTTTTTTTGTTTTCTTTTAGGTTGACAATATTGGGACGATATATTTTATATTATTATTTTTTTGCTGCTATGTTCCATTTAACATTTATAACATATATCTATTGCCTTTTCGAATTTCCGTTTGGATTTTTTTATCCCAAGTAAATTTCGTATATGTCTTTTACTGTATTATGCTTCAATTGACTATGATATGATTTTGATTTTGATAACAATTTTCTTTGTCAACATTTTGATGATACTTTATTATAACGTAAATTATAGTTTTTTTCTATTAATTATATCAATTATTTGTTATCAAAATACCGGATTTAAAATATGTAGGTATATGTTTTTAGATTTTCTAAAATGTTTTAACATAAGACTGACGAATTCAATAATATTTTATAGCCCTCTGATTATCAAATGATTATTACTGTAGTATGCTTATTTACTCTGAATTTAACAAATTGATTATTGATTATAAATGATTAAAGAACTCGACGAATTGCGGCGGACAATGGCGGACTGTGGACCGTGGTGAACTGAAGTTTGTGGCGTCTTTGGCGTACTCTAGTAGGTTGAAGGAACTGTCGAACTAACATTTCTTTTAATATCTCTACCATTGAAACAGAACGTTACAATATAGACTAACATAATTGTGAGCGTTGCCAACTCGGAATTCTCAGTCTTTTATTGAATTTATCCAAAATGAATATAAATATGATTAAAAAATTACTTGATTTAGCTGCTGGCTAAATCAAGCGGAATAATTTGCCAGGCAAAACACCAGCGGAAGCCAATACACCGAAAGCCTATTATTGCTTGCGCGGAGATAATATTCTTCTGAAATGGCGCATGACAAATAATATCTTTTTTTGGTATTTGAAAGATTATAATGAAAAACTAAAAAGAACGAAAAATATTCCATCATCATATTTTTATCATGTACTTGGTACGCATTACCAATATAGTTTCAAGTTGTTTGCTCCAATAAGATTCCAAGAAAAAAATGCAAATTACAAAAAGGTGATAACTTCAACTTTTATTTATTTTTATTCTGAAAAAAATCAAAATATTGAAATTTTGCACCATAATACTAAAGATTAAGAAATTTTCTACGAGACACATAATTTTATTTTTGTTTTCATGTACGCGGGAGTCACTTAAATTTGATTGCAATGTGTCAGTATGTCACTGTTTGAGGGAGGTATTATTAGTTCACAAATCACCTTAAGTTCACAGTAAAATTTGACATTGAATCTGTCGAACAAATCACCGTCTACTTAATTATGAGTATCTGCACAATATTACGAGTATGTGCACAAGATTATGATTAGTTACGTGCTCTAGATATGGCCATTCTATCCAAAGCCATCCAAAAATGGCAAAATGAAAACTCACTTGTAGAGAATCACATATAACTTCTAAGTAGTGAAACGATGATGGAACTTTCCAAAACAACGATGTAATGTTTCATGCCGTTGCCGCATGCTGCAACGTATCTGACGCAGCTATATGTATCTCGGGTTATATGACGATTTTCGTTTTGTACCCCCACCTCCGACAACAGCTTCCCGCACTCTTGGCTGCGCAAGATTGCGCTCTGCCGCTCATGCCCATAATTTTGTTTTTTGAATGTCTTTTTCCTTCTATGTACATAATGATAATAAATGTTTTATACGTCCTTCTTTTTTTTTGGCCCGTCCTTAGTATTGCCTTTGATTATATGACACTTTAATCAATGGTATTACATAGGACGGGCCATATAGTTTTGATGCGTGCTGTGCGTGTGTTTGTTGTCCATCCGAAGATTTCCTATGGTTTGATATTAACCAAATTGGTATACGGCCTCTATGGGTGAACCTAAGCACCACCGGATTGCAGAAAATTCGATCCAAGTCCCGCAGGTGCTGCTGCAGGTGCATCCTGATTTACTTGGCCTGTAGGAGGATCTGACAAATAGGTAGAGCAAGCATAGCGTATACGGGCATTTTTGGAATTGTGGTGACGAGAGAAACGTGTTGGAATCAGTTTTAGGCCGGGGTTACTAATCACGGGACAAGCCAAAGTTGCCGATGTAAGGTAACCGAAACAATTAACGTCCACCTAAATTAAAATATATTTTTATTCTATAAATACTATTTAAAGGGAACAAATAATGCTATAGAAAGATAACTTTTGAAAGACAAAATTTGTGCTGTGCGCTTGTTTGTTTGTCCGTCCGAAGACTTCCCGTGGTCCGATATTAACCAAATTTGGTATACAGCCTCCCTGGGTTACCCTAAGCATCACCAAAATTCGTTCCGAGTCCCGCAAGTGTCTCCTGGTTTACTTGGCCTGGAGGAGGATCTGACCAATATGTAGAGCAAGCATAGCGTATCTATATGGATATTTTTAAAATCGTGGTGACGAGAGAAACTTGTTGGAATAAGTTTTAAGCCATTTTGGATGGCAGGGGTTGCCAATCGCGGTACGGACAAAAGTTGCCGATGTATATAGCTATTTTTTATATTATATAATAATGAATAGCGATTTCGCACTAATAACGATAATACCGTCAGCATGTGCGACATTATTATTGCAATGAAATCCCCAGAATTTCTGAAAAATGCATAAAAATATACAATAAAACCTATAATAACAACCAAAATTATCTCCGGCAACGCCAGAACGCGTTGGACTAATCACAAATCAACAAATAGTACAATTTTTGAACGTTAGTGCGACGCGACAAAATTAATTATAAAGCTGAAACAATGCTGTAGGTAGAAAAAGAAACTAAAAAAACTTATAACCAAATAGAATTTTGAAAGTAGTCTGGTTTCTCTACAAAAAATCGCACAAATTGCCGCCCTAAAAAAATTGGCATCGAAATGCTCTTAATTTTCAGCAGCAATAACAT
>JAOPUG010000007.1:1362215-1375852 GCA_027564375.1 Micropterix facetella | reverse complement strand
TGTGAGCCATGTGGATAAACTGTATTGAACTCTTTTGTACCAAAACATATTATTCTACTATTATACAATAAAGATCTATCTATCTCATATATATTTACCTATTCTGTACAGAGACTCAAACCAAAAACATTTACTACTCTTTAAACCCCGTATCGACCTGCGAGCGCAGCGCACTGGAGCGGTGCGCAGTGAATCGATGTGAACATTTTCCGAGTGTAACAGTGAGCGGCTCATAGTAAGTGTGCGAGCCGCAGCGAGCCGGCAAATTCTATTTCAATTGAAGATTATATGGCAACATTACTCCATGCGCCCTACCTCTTTAATTTATTAAGTTATTGAACGTAGACGACGAGCGGGTAGAAAATAACGGTCGTCCATATTTTATTCACGAACTATTCGCACGGCCGTCTCCACAATCCGCGCTACTCACGCTGAGCGCTCTTTGAGCACCGCCAAGAAATCGACAGCGCGCGGCTCGGATTGAGATGCGCGGAACAAGTCACTCAACTCGAGGGAAACCGGTCTCGATTTGCGAGCCGAGCCGCTCACAGTGCGCCGCGCTCGCAATTCGATACGGGTCTTTAGGCATACGCTAATGACTGCATCTGTTTTTGACAACATATTGACGTCACTCTCTGTGAATTTCGACGTGTTACGCATGGCTTGACGTCATAATGTTGTCACTTTGCAGGTATGCTGCTTGTGGGCGCATGGAATACTGCTTCTGGAATACGCCACATTGTCAATGATCCCAATAAAGTTATCTTGTCTGCACAGTCTGTAATGTTTGTAGATAATATTAACTCTGCCATTATATCCGATGTGAGGGGTGCATCCATATTACGTAACGCACACTTAAGACATTTTGACCCCCCTCTCCCTCTATATAACATAGAGTAACATCCTACTCCAGCCCCTACCCCCCAGACGGCATAGGTATACTTTATTTAAAATAAAGTATGTTATAATAATAACAAATAAAAATAGAAATTTTGGTATAGAAACGGAAAAAAGTAATAATTTAAAGTCATTTTCCATATTATTGGTGATTCAAGTTTCCATGCCAAGCAATTACGGAAAATCCTGAGGAGGTTGACGCCGATTGTCGTATCATGTCTTTATTGTCGGGGTCTTCCACGTCCAGCAATTCAGCATTCTCGTTTTTATTATAGTGTGTAATCCAGTTGAACTGACTGATATCAACAGTGTCAATATTTATATATATTTTATGTACATTTTACATATAATATATTGTTGAAATATACAAAAAACTACTAGATATAACCCACCTCCTCGTCTGCAGATTATTTGGTGGTAAGGTAGGTACGACTCTTTCGCATTCGCATCAGAATGCTTAGAATCTACCGATTTTCGATGATTCTACATATTATTTTATGCCAAAATATACTTTGAAATTGGGTATATCCGCTATTTCAATAACCGACAAAGCAACGCATAATACATACCACGCGGCATTTCTTGAGACGATTTCTTTTATTTGTTTTTTTTCCATTATTTTCCTAACTTTTATGCGTGCCTAGCTTATGACCAGAGGCTTGGAAGGGGCTTTACATTAATAATTCGCAACAAAATCTCATGCCCCACCCCCCTGCTCCTTAAAGTGTGTTACGTAATATGTGAATGGACCCTGAGCGCTGAAAGATCTCCCAGAGAGGTATCCACTCCATTTAATCTTAAGACCATACTAGAAATCTCCTATTTAGTTTCAGTCTTGAATTCATACACACATCAAAGATAGAACGAATAAGCAAATTACCGTAATGCCATATTTAGAAACTCACAGCCAGCCATTAGTGACACTGCGTGCGTGCTCTCAAGCCGCCTGCCTGTCTATTTACCGTCAGCATGAAGCTTCTGCCGACTGTAAAGCCAGGATTAGACAATGTCGCCTTGACATGGATGTTGCCTAATATCGTGACTTGTATTCCGTAATCGCTGCAATGGGGGAAATCTTATTAAGCGGCGTATTTCAATGTAATGTACACGCGGGCTTATGTAAGTACAAATACTGGGCCTCTTAAGCCATTCAGCTCTTGCTGTAATCATTGAAAACAATCCTTTCGTTACACAAACTCAGGGCTGCTTGGAAAATATAACTATGTATTTGTGTTGTCTTATAAAGTTAAAAGTTGGCAATAGTTAGACAACCGATGCAGGTAGGTACAGAATGAAAAATGTTAGAATAAACTATTATTGAAATATCAATAAGAAAGGTATAATTGATATTACATTAAACGTTTTTTATAAAAAGTCAAAATGAAGAGTCACCCTTGAGCCAAAATGTCAAATGTTAAACTAAATACTCCTGAAATTACGTAGATAATGTAAAAATAATATATTGTTTTGGTGACATAAAACTTTCCCGGCGGTATTGTTCAAATTCAAAATGTACATATATGTTTTACAGGTAATCAAGTTACTTGTGTCAAATTCAACTATTTGATATTTTCAAAAGATGCCATTTTGAAATTCTGCAATTTTCATCCGATTTCGTTCAAAATCAAAATGTCCATGTATTTTCCAAAGGAATCAACATATTATTTTAATTCAGTTCTATTCCTACCTCCCGAAGGGTCACCTCGATCAAAAGTTTTACCTTCGTCAATGGATACCGCCAGGAAAATTGTGTATCGCCCAAAACAGGATTTTTTAACTAGCGACAGGTGACAGTTGGAGAAATAATTTCAACTGTTGTAAATACAGTTTTCCAATGGCTTTAAAATGACATATCGCAAGTCAAATTTTGTAAGATATAGTTTTTGTTATTTTTTGACAGTGACACTTCTGTTTGACAAATGACAGTCAAAATCTAATTGGTGCTCAGGATGAGACCAAGTGATAAATACTTGCACCGAACCGCTATTTTCTACTTCTTCTTTGTTGATCATTTCTTCTATCCTAATGCTGCGGTTATACGAGTTTTTGTCCTCTTTATTCCAATGTTTTGAACTTTTGTTCTAGTTTTTTTTGTACTCATAAAAATAAAAAGAGATTTTCTTCTTTCTTTTTTTATTCATTCAATTCGGCTTTGTAGCAGTGTTACTTAGTGTTGTTTAAGATGCTAAGTAATGATTTAATAATATATAATAGGCTGATGTTTCCTCAGGAAAGATTTCATGGCGTTGAATATTTAATGGAATAACATCAACGAGCTAAGTCTGCGAAGCTCACTCTGTCTTAGACAGATAATTACGGTTTGAGGTGTGTTACCTTTTAATTGTTTCATCGTCAACTTTAATTTTAGCATATCAGTGTTGTAATGTATTTTCTGGAAACTATAGATTAATAAATCTAACTGAAGTTGTATTATTTCTTGAAGTTAACTTCATATGAGTGGCAAGTAGAGTTCACAATAGTTTCAAAATCCTGAAATTCCGTTTTTAAATCTCTAAGCCTCTTGCTTCGAAATTTTACTTTGCCAAATCGTACGAATTATTTACAACAATTTTGAAAGCACCTGAAAACCCAGCTAGGACATAGCATAAAGTGTATAAAAGAACCTATTCAAATGAGTTACCTATGAATAATAATTTATGGATTGTGGGTATACTATACAGTAGTATTTGATTTCTTTTAATGCATTTACATTATTCTTGATGTTGATAAAAAATTAAGTATATGTATATGAAGAATGTCACTTGTTCTTCTTCTATAATATGAAAAATATAAGACATTTCTTATAATTCTGCAAGGCAAGCAGGCGAATTACTTTATTTCGAATCTCGATGTTGTGCAAAAGCTGCTTCATATTTTATCATTTTTTTTAGAGTATGGTAATATTTTTTAGATCCTATCACGATGGATAGTTATTAAGGTAATAGATATACCTCTGAAAAAAAAATGTTGGGCCATAAACAGCTGTTTTTAGAATAATACACGATTTCTAAACAATAGGCGCATTATATTATAGGAAAGTCAGTTTGAGTTAGGTTAAGCGTTTTATTTGCTAATTTGGCAGCCCTGAGTATCTATTTAGCCTCTGAGTATTCAACGGAATTGCTCGGTTCATTCGGGGAGGCATTGTTCTGCTCGGGAAATTGGTGAAGATTCAATTACGCCCTTATTGAAATGTTTAGCGTTTAACCGCTATTCAAAAAGGAGTCATTCGCTTCGACATTTAGTACTACAGTAAGCTCGTTAACATATATTTCACCCAACATGCTACGAGCGTCGCTACGCCCGCTATGCTCCGATAACTGCTATGCCTTCGACGACGCTACGATTTTCATCAAAATTATTATTTATACATTTCTAATACATTAACCGCCTTAGAAATAAAAATATGCGTAAAACGCTATATACTAGGTGTTTTACAAATCGCACAACGGTTATAACTACACTGCAGATTCATACAAGTGGAATTTTACGAACGAATATTGATTACATTCGAGTCGATTTTATTTCAATTCAACTAATTATAACGTTATTCCATTAAATAAATATGATACTTGATATTATATTTATTAAGATGTTGAAATAAACCTAGGTATATGCTACATTATAAAAAGAAATTATTTGACACAATGTTTAATTTAATACAAATAAATGCAAAAGTGGACAATTCAGGTCGACTCAAGAATCGCGATTAAATCGATGCTATTTCTTGATTTGCGCATCGCTACAAAAAAATAAAGCAACGCTAGCTGTCATGTCGCAATGCTAGCTGTCATGTCGACGTATTCTGACAGCACTTGTAGCTCAGGGGAAATAGTTCACCCTCTAAGATCTCGAATGTATGCCATCGTAAATCGATATTTCTGTTTAAAATCTAAGTCGTCAAGAACAAATAGATTCGGCCGATAGATCTTCCGACGATGCACGTCCAAGGCCTCGGCGGCAAACAGCCTTTCCACGACTCCCAAGTCCTCCATTTCACTAATTTCTTCTAGCGCATTGCGAAAATCCTTCATATCGTTTGATTGTCATGAATTAATACAAAAAATATAAAAAACGACCTTGCACGATGAACTGAAAGATGACAACCAAAAGGCTTCGTTCACTTTCAAACCCGAACGCATCCAAACCAAAACGTCAAAAAATCTGCTGTTTGTTTTAGCGTCATTTATTACACTTGTCTAGGTATAATGACTTTAAACTAGCCCTGCCCTGTCTGGTGGTTAACGGCATTTTAAGGGCCGTACATTGCCAAGCTGTATTCAAAAGTTGGTCAACGCACGGTTAAGCTTAAACGACATTTATTGCTCACAATATTGTTTAAACTAGCCGTTATTCTCGTTGTTTTAGTTACTCGTAAAAATGTCTATATTTCTAAGACTGTAACTATTTTTTTGATTTAAAATATATGAAAATTACATTCCATTACTATATCGCAGCTATAAAATAGTCAACAAATAAAAATGTGCAGTTTGAGAGATTCATATAGACGCAACAAATTTTTGACGCAAATTAACTGTTATGGATTTCACTTTATCACATTAACATTGTTCCCTTCCATGGTAATTATCGTATTTACTTTTTAGATACTTTATAGGAGACATAGAAAATAATTTAAAAAATCTGATTAGAGAGACAGCGGAATGAACCATATAGTTAATTAAACATTGTACATTTTTTTCAGTCTTATATTTACATTTTGAAATTTACTTTGCCGTATTTCCGACTGTTGTAAGATATTAAAACATGGTCAAGTAGAGTTCTTTCCAAATTCGATACTTGATAATCGAAGAGATCCGTGGAGGGTGGGACGAAGTATTAAAATAAAGCGAAAACTGTAACGAAATTAAATCGTCCAAAAAGAATTTTGTCGATGTTTATTATGTCTTATAGTCCAACCAAACTAAAACAAAGTGTCGGTCTTTGGATTTAAGACCATTACTTGGGCGAACCCGTCACCCCGAGGCGTTTCAACTAACTTTATCGCTATATCGCCCCCAAGATAAGCGTAAGGAATTTGGACAATACATATCCACAATCCAACGTTGCCTCAGCCCACGAGAGTCCGACTCCCTACCACGAGGCACTGGGAATTTTCAAACTCAGTTGGACATCCTCGTGCCCTCGCTCCCAAATTTAGACAGATTTCTCCATCCACCCGTTTGGTCTCAGGCTCGAAGTCGCTTGCGCGACCTCTACCTGATGTGATAACGCGGTATTCCGTTACTCGGAAAAGTGTCAGTCTACTTGGATGTGCGGATATCTGAACATGTGGATGTTACTATGCACAATAATTCGAGTAAAAATGCACAGAGCCCAGTTGATTTTACGATCCGTATGATCTACGGTTGGGTACCTGCCATACAAATTGTCCTCTAAAAATCAGTTTTTTTGCATTTTTAGAGCTTGAAACGGAATTAACGGTGGAAAATTTAAAAATAAAAGTTGCTGGCCATGATGAGACGTGTAAAATGAGGTACATGTCGCCTGGGTTCAATCCATCACATCGAACGTCTCACTATCAACCACACAAAGTTTTTGGAGAGCTTGTTCTCTCAGAGCAATTAAAGCTGAAGAACATTTGGGACGTCATGAGACGCATCTCTGACGTAACATTTGAACCCCTTTCAGAGAGTAACTCCTCTTCATTGAGGGGGTAATTACATGATCTCTTATTGTTGACGTGCTCAGTTCAGGTAGTTAATTTATACTACCTGTAACTTCCTAATATATTGTACATACATACAAGAAAATAATCATTTGGGCCGGAGTTTGACAAACCATTTGGACTTCCGTCTGGTTTGTGCATATAATAAATACAGAAATACTGAAAAATAGATCACAGTAATAGGATTATAATTCACGATATATCTGCAAGGGCTATAAATGGTGATGCTTTCAGATCAACTGACCTGCGTTTCGGGAACTATACGTTCAGTAACTACATCATTTCAAAGTTGATCCCATCGGAAACTTCAGCTTTGCCATTTTTTTTCTATTTAGAATAGAATAGAATAATTAATTGATTTCTCAGACAAACATAATTATGTCCATTTAATGTAAAAAAATAACGATATCATTAAGCAATAATGCCTTGAAAACATATCGTACATCAAAAACCTAATTAAGCATAACATTACGAATATTTAAGTCAAACAAATTGCAAATTAGATATCATATCTGGATAAATAATGTAATTATTATAAATGGGTATTTTGAGTATTTTATTCTGATTTGACTTTATTCTTGACATTTTTAAGCGTCCACTCCTAGTTATTTAGTTATTTCTAATTTATTTTGCATTTTTATTCTTTTATTCAGAAATGATTTAACGAATGCTTTAGTTTTTCAATATATTAATAAAAAAATCATTGACGAAAGGATATATGCCATATCTATAAATACAGTATTGTGCATGCACATAAAATTAAATATTTACCTTAGAACAGGCCCCTGCATAGTTAGGTGACATTGCAATAGGACTTTGCATACATTTTCTGGTATTGACTAATTGTAAAAAATCTTTTCTTCATAGTACCTAAGTTCTGAAATCGTATACTCGCGTAATATATTTGCATTACTACAATATATAAAAAAAACAATTATAATTATGTAATAAAGTTAGTTGAGTCGTTAGTGCAGTTTAAATAATTATTGAGTAGTATCGTCCCATTATCGCAA
The DNA here is from genome assembly GCA_027564375.1 of Micropterix facetella. NCBI lineage: Eukaryota > Metazoa > Arthropoda > Insecta > Lepidoptera > Micropterigidae > Micropterix > Micropterix facetella. The sequence goes on along the minus strand of JAOPUG010000007.1, from coordinate 1,368,256 downwards.
TGTTTTACGCGAAAAAGATTTTCGAGGAGTAGAAATTTTTACTTGACAATTTAATTTTTTTTTTGGTTACCTCACATTTTAAAAGACTTCAAAATCTACACAACGACGCAAAAATCACTTATGTAACTCTTTCCTTTGGGGAGTTATCACTGATCGTTGGTTGCGCACGGTGAATTTCGAGTCCCTTATGCATCTCTCATTCTCACCTGCTTGATGACATAAGGACACAGACACGCAAGTTAATACACTTAGCAATTGAAAATTGTCTATTTTTAGAATACACACGCCACTTCGCGCCGCAATCCTCGAACCACGAGATATACGTCAATGTTTGCGGGAAAAAAACATCACACCACTAAATCTGGCGGGTTTTTTTTAATATGGGAGCCTTTTTAAAGACGTTTCAGGCCAAAAAAATGCAATATACAATATTTAATCTTGTAGTTTATGTCAAATACAGCCTTGGCATTGTCAATCAAGGGAGGTTCAAATCGAGTTGTGCAGCTCGGGTCTCAATGGTCAACTCTGTCATATCACGGTCGGTCCGACTCACAACTATCCGGCAGCCTCCTCGAAGAGGGATGAAACCGGCGCAGTGAACTCCCGCTGTGCATGGCGGCTGATTTGGGGGAAGACCTCGGACGACCCTTGGTGTCTGAGCGATGGTTGGCATGCCAGCCTTTACTTGACAACCTTCTTGATGACGGGCCCTCTGTATCTCGGATATATGCGGTGATAAGGCCAGACCTCCCCTCCGAGTATTCCAGTAAAGCAGTGACTTGGGGTGAACACGTTGGTTTGCCGGCCTTTTCTTAACAACGAATTGCCGGTGGAGTTTGGGGGCGCAATGCTATCTAAAGAAGTGGAGGTAGTTAGGTACCTTAAGCTACCTACCCTTAGAAACGATACTTTGGCCACCCGTTCTTGGACGGCAAGCCGAGTAAAGGGCGCCTCGGATCCGCGATAACTCCAGTGAGGAATTGCCGCTTAATTAGGATAGAAGACCGCGCAAGCGAATTGGAACTCGCGACCAGAGGGAGGTCGGAGAATTGTGACCACATCTGGGAGAAAGGGTGCGGTGGATGCCACACTGTGCTTTAAAATTTTTAGTGCCTCGCGGTAAGGGTTGGACTTTTACGGGCTGACGTGGAACTGGATAGCGTTCGTCTCTGGGCGAGAAAACGATAGATATCGTTATAACGTCCAGGGTCGGCGGGTCCGCCTGCAGCAGTGACAACTTCCAATATCAATCAGTATCGATAGCCACTCTGATATTTTAATTTTGTTCACGGACACTTACGCATTTTACATTTAGTTTTATTTTTGGCAAATGTTTTATTAAAGCGCGTAATTTTTCAAGCCCATGTATCTAAATGTTTACTGTATATTTTCAACGACTCAATTTGTACAACTCTGAAACGAAATCAGCGTTGAAGCGCCCATTTCATCCGGGAATTATTTATGCATGCAATTGAATCTCCATAAATACTGCCCTCTGCAGCTGAGCGTGGATAGATATTAATTTGATTTGTCCCATCACACTCCGCAGAGCCACACGGATCTAGGGCAGTGTTTTTCAAACACAAACATTTATTTAGTATCTAGTTTGCAAACATAAACCATTGCAATTGCATCCACAACATTTCAACTCTAACTCGTATAGTTTCTCGCGTGGATTTGTGTAATTCAATGTGAGTGACGCTAGGCGATTGACTTCAACATATGCTTTAATCAGAAAGTATCCATACTAAAGAGTCATTTATATAAAAGAGCGACGTTTTTAAACACTGTCAATATATATAGTTCTAGAATTGTTTAATGCCAAACTACGTTTAATGTAAGTCTATTAATATACGCTAAGATAACAATTCGCCTGCTAAGTTTCCTGTATTTAAATTTGTAATTTATACATACAAATTTGAAATTACTATTAGCAGTTTGAGTAAGTTAATCGTATTTCTCATAATGGCAATATTATTGGCGATCTTTAGTTGCTCCTACAGTAGAATCTGCAACAATTATTAAAGCAACGAAGTATGTGAAAAAATCTCATACAAATCTAATAAAAACATCTCATACAAATTTGCCGAACGAAGGCAGCTCGGTGCATTTGTATGAGAAAATTAATAGAAACGTGCTGTAGGAAATATGATTTTTCTAATATAATAATATTTTATTTGAGAAAAAAAAATTGATCGCACTGCAAGTTTAATGTACATAATTTATATAGAATTTAAAAAAGCATGCAATAATAAGTAATATTTAATAGTCAATACTATGAATGATTAATATAAATTTATGACTATTGTTAAAATGTCTTACTTTATGACTTGAGACTATTGTTAAACTTACTACTTTATGACTATTGTTAAAATGCCTTACTTTATTTTTGAACTTCTTGGTCCTGTTGTTTATTGTGAACTATGGGTATAAAATGAAAATTCGGATATGGTAGTTTCGCCTACAGCATAAACATACTCAAACTGCTGTTATTATGCACGGCTAACCTTCCTGACCCCTAGAAATCGGCTATTTTATTTGGTTTTGAGTAGCACCTAGAAATTGTTGTGTTCACTTCAATGCGTGAAGGATTTATTGTAGCCTTACTTAATTTTCTGCCCTTCTATTTTCTTTCTATTTCATGTGATCAATTGACGGGAATTTCATGGACATTGATATTCACAAGCAAGATACGGAGGGAGAATCTACATATTATTGGATATCGACAATAATAGTTATCAGTTGGCTGTTGATACTGATTGACATTGGAAGACAGTGATTGCCTCTGGTAACGAACACGCGACTGCCTCTTCATCCAAATACGGCCTTTTATTCATCTCATTGCGTTATATGTTTTATGCTCGATGAATTTCGTGAAGTCTGCATCCGGTTTCATAAGTGAGCTGACATCACCATCCTCCTACTTCAAGTACTACCAGGAGTCGCTGTAATTTTTCTGGCGTCAGATTGGCTGCCGCGGCTTCAGAGATAAAGTTCTTCGCCATACCACCGAAATATAGTTCTTTCAATAATTTTCGGGATTTGTTTTGATGCAATCTGCGTTGATTTGAGAAAATTGTAACTGATGCCCCCTTGCGGTTCAGAGAGTGCGTAAGATAACCAAGCTGCTTCCTGGCAGGATCCCTGAAAGTTCCCCGGACCTTTAGTCTATAGAGAGAAGATAAAAATAAAAAAAAAAAATTGCGGTCGGGGGATCCCCGTCAGGAACGAAGTTCTTTACGCTTTTACAAATATAAGCGCGTTTATACAATTGATATATCGAGCAGCGCGGCCGCCTCACGCGCCCCGTATAACTTTAAATGCCGGTTGGGCTCCGGGGCTAGCGGCGATATCGGGCGGCGCGACCGCCTCACGCTTTTTCGTTAGTGGTCGATTTCTACTAGTCGACTCCCCGCAAGCCGCGTTAAAGAACTTCGTTGCAAAAACGAGAAAAAGATACTTCACCAAATAATAATATTTTCCTCCCTTTCATCTGGCGAGATTTGAGAGGGCAACAATGGTGCTGAAGCTGCCCAATTTTCAGTTTCTATTAGTAGGAGAGAAGCAAGACAGCCATTATCGGATTGAGTGCACCGTATTGCAGAATACGAAATGCCCCAAGGCTAAGGGGAGTACGTACCATGAGATCATGAATAAGGAACCTTTGACTCAGCTTGCTTTGATCGACGTAAGCCACGACCGTTGCATTGGAAGCAGCGGCCGCCCTTAGGCGGGTCACAAACGGAAGTGCCGATAAACGCGTTATCGAACTAAATTCTAATAACGATTCTCAATAAGGTTGTACGTGACCATCTGCGCATATTGTACGATAATATGAGCTGTTGAATAATGTACCGACTGTACTGATACACTATCGTTATAAAATAAAGATGTTCATTTGAGTCGTTGTCTGGCGCATCCGCTTTCTTTCCTGCCTCCTTCGTCAGCGTATTGTACCATGCGCTGATTCCTTTGACGTATATAGGCTGACAGTTAGGGGTGTAATTGTGAGTATGTAGCTCCTCTACACGATTATTACTAGGGCTCGGTTAGATACTGTTGGGTAAAAGAATATTAAGGCATAGCCCAGAACTAGGTAGCTGACGTTCCTGCGACTTTTATCGGTTTATACATAAACCACTGGTGCTAAATTCGAATAACTTTTACGCGATTTATGCGAAGTGGTATTTTCAATAGTTAACTAAAATACCTAATTTTTACAAGCAAAAATTTAAAGGAAAAATACTGCTGATTACTTTTATTTATCAACGGTCACTAATATATACGATCCAGTTTCAGTAAATAAAATTATGAAAAAATATATCTAATCTGCCGTAGAACAATAAAGATTGACTAGTCGGCATGGAAAAGCCATGACTATAGGCTGTGAAGAATGGCTTTAATATATATTTTAATGATTAGGGGAAATACACTTACCACGTGTTTCAAATTGCTTGTTGTAAAAACTTCTATTTTTACGCTAAATTTAGGTTTTTGTTTTACTTTGTGAATTTAGCCAAATTGAGATTATTTTTCTGCGAGTTTCAATAAAATCTAAACCTATGACGGTTGTTTGGCATTATAAATATGATAAAACGAATTTACCGCGTGGATTTGTAACACCCGACGTTTTGGGAATGTTGCAATCTGCGTTATCCAGGGTAGACTGAAGAGCTGGCAAATGATCATCCGTTGTTCTGCGGGTAGGCGACAGACTGCTGCTATTACTACGCAGTTTATAACGGTGGTTGGACAGCGCGGGTTCAGCACAATATTCACTGTATCTTGTGTTACGTCCTTGCACTCGGCGATGGGCATTGATAACATTTTAAAAAGAGGGTTCCACGTAGTAGAGAGTTTGAAACAGTCGATTCTATTAAAGTTCGGGGATCTCCTTATTTCAATGGCTTACCGGATCATGCGGGGAGAGTAAAAATGTTTATTGGACAGCACAATGGGATTTTGAAACTTGACGCAGTGGTTAGTTCCGCTATCCAACATGTTTTCGAGATTGTCGATTTTTCTCGCTGAACATTTTTAACCGCTTTTCTATATATATATAATATATTACAGTATTCCAGTGAATTTTATTATATTATATTCAATATATCATTTCAATATATGTCCCAAAAACGAAGTTTAATAGTAAAATTATGGACATGTAGCCACAGAAGTTCGTTTTCTGTCCTTGAGCGATCTATATCGTCAAGAAGCCATTTTTCAAAAAAAAAAAATTAAATAAACTGGTATTTTCTATTTTTTATGTCGTCATCAAAACCGTTGAATATTTTTGGTGCTATATAGTACAATTGTCTTTGGGCAAATGCAGAATGAACTCGGGGAACAGCATAATTCAATCCCGCACATACTCTTGTTGGTTTGTTTTGCTGGGTTCGTGGTTGATTATGTAGCGTTCGATGGAAAAACATGAGCGATGGTTTCACAACCAGCTGGCGTATATCTATAACCTTGCTTTCATGGAACAGCATGTTTGAAATATATATGGGTGTCTGCTATTGATAACCCTCAACAAAAGCTTTTGTGCTTTTACCAAAGGATCTAAAACTGATTGTATACATGCTCCCCAAGCTATTATTCCATGCACCTATAAACCCTGACATAGTGCCATGTAAACAATATTTATCGAATTCTTTGACAGAACGTTGCGTAATTCTCTAAATACGAAAACCAGTTTCCGAGACCTCGAAGACAATCGTACAAATTGGTTATCCCAGTTCAATTTAGAGTTTATTAGGACACCCAGATTTATTTCGGTTACTTCTTGGATTTGGTAGTACGCACAGGTAGGTTGCATATTGCAGCGGTAAGAGTGAATCTTTAGTGACGGAGTAGGTGAGATGACTACCGGAAGTAACCCAATCGTAATGAATTTGGTTTTTGAGGCATTTAGGGTTAGGACATGTCGATCGAGCCATGCTTTGACGCTATCTAGGCTATTTTGGGCTTTGACGAGTACCTCAGTACCTAACTCATATTAACAATTCAATCAAATCGTCTTCAAATGAGAAAAATCAATTAAA
>JAOPUG010000007.1:1338982-1353211 GCA_027564375.1 Micropterix facetella | reverse complement strand
TCTATGCAAAAAGTAAATAAAGACAGTTCTACCAACTTAAGATTTTTTTTTTATTTTTAAATCATTAGCAGAATCTTTTTAAATTCTAAATTCCCGGAACTATAATATTTATTGTGTAGACAACATATACGTGGGATGACGTTATTAAATCCGGTATAGGTTCTCCCTAAGGGAGGTGTTAATAAGCCCAGATTCCGAAGATTTCGGTCTTGATATTAAACGATATTTAACATTTACATTTATCATATAAATTAAACATTTATTTAACAGATTTTATAGGATCACTGGGAGGCTGGCCCTGCGCCATAAATATTTGTCCATAAATTAGACCATCGCCGAGAGCGCAGCGTGTTCCACATGTAGGTCGTGACCGTGAGACAAACACATATTGACATTGAACGCCAAAAAATAACCAGACGACGATATTTCAACTCATTAGTTGATCCACGTTGCACGAGGTTTGTTCAGCGATGTAGTTCCTGAGACCAGCATCATATCATCAGTAGAATCACCAGAGCGGAACCCCGTCAGCTGCAGACAAACATATAATATTTGTCCAACAAAGCGTATAGTGAATCCAGATTTTTAACAACTGTTCCTGAGAACTTCAACCATACTATAACTTCGAACGATACTACGTCTTGAAGCAGTAAGGAGCTCGGTGGAATGGTGGGGTGAGAATTTCCCTTCCAAAAAAAAACAGGAATTCCAAATTAATGAATATCCACATTAATAAGGTCAAAACGAGAAGCAGCAAACTAGAGAAAATTGACATCAGAAAACCGTACACTTTTCTAGAGAGTTAAGAGTAACAGACAAGATAATTTACATAAAAAAACCGTGCTTTCATTCAGATAAACCAGAAATAGCCACATTATAAAAATTGATAATAAAACCATACATTTTCAAAACGGCAGATGTAACTCTCCTGCACTTCGTTTACGAATGTGGCCCACTGATGCGTAAAAAAAACACTACCTAGGTGGATGGCTACTACCATAGTATAATCAGATTATACTATGCTACTACTTCCAATCCGAAGAGGTAAACAATCCAGCGCCAAAAGCTTACTGCGGTTCTTAAATGACTCGAAGCTTAGCGCGGAATTATATTAGTGGCGATTACAATAGACTAGAAATAGTCGCAGTGATACAAGGCTCAATAAACCTTGAAATAGCCCCACTTAACAAAATAAAATAAAAACACATTCTCTAGACAAATCAGAAAGAGTAATATGATGAAAATTAACATTAAAACCATTAATTTTTCAGAATAAAACTGAAAATAGTAACAATACGAAAATTGACATCTGAACTAAACAGCCATCAGCAAGATTAGGTATAGAAATGCAGGATGAATTATGACTTGACTATAAATGTCAACAGAACGTTAGACCCGACTATAAACTTGACCAGCAGCATCGATAACATGTATTTTTCTTTCAGTTTCTATTGTGGTTTTCTTAATAAACTTTGTGCACGAATCAATTGGTTATTATCATATTTATAATGAAGGCTCCTTTGTTCGTTATTATGATATTTATGGAGATATAATTGAACTGCTGATTTACATAACACTTTAATACTGTGCTGGCGCAATACCTCGAATATAATAAAAGCTATTCTTCCTTTTGTCACTATAATAATATTTCTACAAAGAAGTAGTTACCTGAAACTCCGCGATGTCGAGTATTGAATAAAATGGCAACTATAATGATAATATTGACGAATTACAAACTCACAGAAGAAATATTAAATGTAATGAAATGGTGACTTCGGTGGCGGGAGCTGTTTTCATTTTCCTTTCACATTACAATCTAATTATGATAAAGGAGGTCATTTCAGGATTTTCAGGTTCACATAACTTCAGTGTGTAGCGCTTAGCTACCTTTCCAAAACTGTTAGGATGAACATCGTGTCCTGTTAGCATTGCAGCGACAAAGTGGTCTGAAACGGTCATCTTGTAGTATTTAAATAGTATACAAATCTTGTAGTATACAAATACCTCTTTGGAGTATTTAGCGTAAAAAGGATTCCAGACTGAACAGGCATATTATAATTGATAGCGCACAGACGAATCCGTTTGAGTAAACTTTTTTGATACTCGAAGTATAAACCCCATCCATTTGTATGCCATTCTTAATATGCTCTCGACATGTATCTCAAAGTGGGGAGATAAAGTACACCGTTTCGAAAGGGTATAATAATATATTCAGACGTAAGCAAACGTGCATTTTTTTTTGGTAAATGTGATGTGTTTGCATTTTCAACGCTTAGCATGGGATGGTTTTCGTGCAATAGCAGCTTACCTCATATGTGTCAAGTTTTTTTGTTAATATTTAGGATTGTTTTTGTACTGTTATTGCTTAATGGAGTTAATTTAGTAATAACGTTTTAAATACATAATGATTTTTATCTTATTTCGAAAATATTGCCCGCTCCAAAAATAAGGCACTAAGAATTAAAGGGTAGGTACCTATATGAATGAAATTAGAAGAAATGTTTATTTTAAAACAAGCTTTTTGTTAGAAATACGTATCATTTACATAACAATGTGAAGGAATGAATGGTACAATAATAAATTATGTATAGAAAGTTTCAAAACAATTAGAATGACAATCATCGTCGCACTTTCGATACGTGTGGCACTTTTATAACATTCCCACGGTGTAATTGTGAAATAATCGAACGACGGAGTTTTCCAGTCTGATTTCTTCAGCAACTCTTCGTCTTTTTATGATTTACAACGGTCGGCAAATATAACGTGTATATAGTGTGGTATAGCTATATAATATCATAAAATAATTTCAACGTGTCGGACAATATAACATATGTAGCAAAATAGGTATTGACTATAGCCCAGATCAAACCAAAATATGGCCTTTAGCTTTCCCATAAGGGTGATACAGTATATAAAGTTGGAATGCATTTTTTGCTGATGCGTTCAATAGCCACATAAACATCTGCCATTACCATTTCTTCTTGTTATTGTTTATAATACGATCATTTTGATTGAATCTATCGAACCCGCCCATGTATTTATGGTATTATTTAACACATGTTGGCTGTTGTATTGCTACTCTTCTTTTATCTCTGCTTAGCCAAAGCTGTACATATCCTATGGGCTCTATAATATGATATGTATATGCCACCCTAACCACATTATTGTCATGATAATAGAATAAAGTTACTCGTTAACTTTGGTCGGTTAGTTGATGGGAAGAGTAACGTCATTTTTTTTATTTCTTCCAAGTGATTTCAACGGGGCACTTTCGACGCGGTTTGTTGGCATTGTATATGTGTCCTGCTGACAGTCTTCTTTCAAAGGAGTCAGCAGACGTAAAAACGTAAAAAAAGTATCTGTATTGATGTGACCTCGAAATTCTTCAGGTAATCCACCCCAGATCGAGATTTTTGTCCAATTCAAGCGGTGTCCATTCTTCACTATTGTTCAAGCATGTATCAATACTTTACAGTTTCTAATAAGTATAGTTTTAATTTTTTGTGCGCTTTGAGAGCTCCGCGCAATCTAAGAAAGTGGAATATCGTCTTCAATGCTATCACTAAAATTATCTATACAAGTAACTCTTTCTGTCCTTAGACACTAATGGGGCCGTGCAGCGGCCTGGGCCTGATGGCCAGCTTTGTTATCATTAGTCGGCCTGACTTAAGGTTCAATCCCATCCGGCAGCCTCCTCCGAAGAGAGAATAATCTGGTGAACCCGCTGTGCGGCGGATCTGGGGAACAACTTTGAGTGTTACCTGCTACGGGCGAACCCGTCCAGCCCGGAGCATTTCAGCGGACTTTACCGCTATATAACCCCGAGGCGAAACAGAGACTCGATGGATGAGGACAAATCCATGTATCAAGTTCCACCTCAGCCCACAAGAGTCCTACTCCTTATGGCGAGACACTGGGAAGTGCCACCCAGCGGGCGTCTTCGCCCTCTTGCTATTGGTAGCAAGGGGGTTATATTTAGACGGATTTCTCCATCTAGCCTGTTTGGTCCCGGCCCGAAGTCGCTTGCGCAACCTCTACCTATCGTAATAACGCGGCATTCCGTAACTCAGAAATATTGCGGACTCGTGTCATCCTTTACTCAGCAATGCTCACCGGAGATCGTGTAGCCATCGGGTCGTTTCTAAAGGTAGGCGACGACAGGTCGACACCTAACCCCCGCGTCTTAGAGGACATACGTTCTCAAACTCCTCCAGGCATCAGTTAGTGACAACACGGCCGTTAAGCCCGCCCCGTGCGCCAGATGTGCGATTTTCCGACCCAGATCCACCGCATGGCGGGTTCACCAGGTAGGTCCCTCATTCGATAGGAGCTGCCCCGCTAGTTGAGCCGACCACGGTAACAAATCGGCCATCATAGCCCAAAGTACACGAAGCCGTTAGGAATAATCTGGGGGAACTGGGGGAACTGGGGGAACTGGGGGTTCTGGTGACAGATGCCATGGTCAGTGCTCAATCAACGAATAGCTGGGGGTCTGATTGCGTATGCTCTCTATAGAGCAGGGATAGTTATTTACCTTTATTGTCTATCCTTAGAAACGATCCGTTAGCCACCCAATCTCGGGTGAGATTCGCCGAGTAAAGAATGCCTCGGATCCGCGACAAATTCGGTACGAATTGACACCTTGAAAAGTAGAAGCCGCGCAAGCTACTTCGAATCTGTAACCAGACGGATAGTCGGAGAAATCTGACCAAATCTAGCAGTGAGGGCGCGAGAGCTCTAACGGTGCCTCGCGGTAAGGCGTAGGTCTCTCACGGACCGTGACGGAACTGGAGAAGTGGACTGTGCTGTCCGCAAAGTGTAAGCGTTCATATCGGCATAATATAGCGATAAAGTTCGTTAAAACGTCCCGGGTGGCGCGTTCGCTCGTAGTTTTGACACTCTCCAATGTCTTTAGACCCTCCGTCGATACCCTTGTGCATTGCAGCTCACCTTCAGCTTCACTTGAAAGTCTGTTCAGTTCACGTTTAGGAGCATTTTCTTCATCTATATCCTCGTTGCTGGGCACTTGATTACTGGGTGGACAAGTGTATATCGTAGCATTAATTATGTCATCTTCGGTCTATAAAATATATATAATATCATCTACTATTAACCTAAAATAAAGAACAGTCTATTATTATTTTATAAACAAATCGTTGGTAAACTAAAAAATAATACGAAAATACTATATGTTTGTTATAATGTATTCTCCAGTGCTCATGGTTCCAACAATGGGACTTCCCAAAAAACATCCAATATTTTCAACTAAATACTAATTTATACACATAATATGTATTCATCTTGATTTATATGGGTGAATCAATAAAATAAGACCAAAATGATTACCAAATACTGTAAACGAAGTATATTTACTTACTACGGTTATTACGCATCATTTTACTCGCACTCTAGGTAGACAGTACGACGTAATTATCCAACAGCAAAATGTGTGACCTGTTAGTTTAATGTCAAAATGAGCGTTGCCAGGTCTCTCTATTCGATAGTATGATATAAGAAATATTAGTAAAAATGTAACTAGTTTATTCAATATGAACCGTTTTGCAACTGTTCTAAAAATGGGGCGCTGGGGTCAAGGTCTTATTGGAGGTTAATACAGTTTTCAATTGGGTGAATATTCTCAAGAACACTTTTAAATAATCGGCATATAGAAGAAATTAAAATAGAAAGAAATATAATTTCTGTACTTATGTATAAAAAGTATGTTTGTGTAACCTACCCCGAAAAAAAGGAAAATGTAAAGAAGACCATGATGAAATAAAAGCTAAAATGTGATATGCTGTGAACGTTGTTGTCGTTCTCTGTGGTCAACTTTAACAGTTATTAAATTAATAAAATATAATACGTCAGGCTGGCTGGATTCTAGCGCTCGATGTAGTAGCGTAGACTACAAGGGGCTCCAGGATTAAGAGCGTGACACTGGGCCCTCCTAACGAAGGAGCCATACAGTACCGCTAAACCGTCCACCGACCACATTTACATTCACAAATTGGCTTTGGTTTTATTTGCAAATTCTTCCTGTACAGTTTTTAGCAGATGCTAGCGGCACGTAAGACCTTTTAATAATGTAAATAAAATCTGACCTATTTGACTTATGCTAATATTAGTAAATAATTTTATATTAGGGTTACTTTTATGACACATAAAATTAGAATTATATATAATAGATGCCACTGTACGTTTCGTTAGCTTTATTTTAGTATGGTACCATTAGTTTAATGAACGAAGACATGAATATTATAATACAATATTGTAAAACGTGTATTATAGAAATTATTTGAAAATATCAATAAGAATCATTATAAAATAGTCAATGATATTAAAAGAGTTATAGAATATATATTGCGATCAATATCAAATGTGGAAATTATAGAGCTAAAAGTAGTAATAAAGTAAACGGTAGAGCAGAACTGTATTATAAACTCAAAGGTCGGCAGGACCAACAACTTTTTTTTGTGAGGCTGTTTCAAGGTTTATTGAGCCTTATATCACTGCAACCATTTCTAGTCTATTGTGACCGCCATCTAATATAGCTCCGCGCTAAGCTTCGCGTTGTTTAAGAATCGAAGTAAGCTGTTGGCGCTGGATTGTTTTACCTCTTCTGCTTGGAGAGAATAGCCACCCAGGTGGATGTTTCTTTTACGCATCAGTGGGTCACATTCGCACACTAGGTACAGGAAAGTTTCCTCTGCAGTTTGTCAATATCTGCACACTCTAGTGTCCCGGAGTTTGAGGTTGAACATGAATCTGTTCAGGTCAGAAATCCTCGTGAGCGCCCTCACCAGCATGCGTAAATTGTTTCTATTTAGTGCTAAGCCTTGTGAGCAGTCTTACGGTCGTAAGCTTTGATTAGCACTTTAGAATGATTCATGCCTGGCTTGTTGTTCTAGTGATTAAAGGATTGTTCTAAACCTTGGGTTTCGAGCATTAGGTTTGCTAGGATATTTGGTAAGTCATAGCATGGTTCAGGACCGTATAACGTTCCCTTTGCTCCGCTCTAGCAAGTTCGTCGGATTTATCGTTGCTTTCGATCCCTTCATGACCGGGAACCTATCTAAGAACTACCCTGTTCTTTCAGAAGTGTAACACAGTTTTGCGCCAGCTTTGCGGTTATCGTGTCCGAAGCTAGTGCTAAACCTTATCAACAACTTACCTATTAAATGAATTTTTAAAAGTTGTTTTGTTGCAGTTAATGTATTGAAGTTTATGGGTAAGGTAGTATATAAATGGCGTGGTAACGCCGGGAGTAAGGTGAAAAGAAGCGAAGTCTGACGTCACCGAAACCGTCTTCTTGCGCCCCACCACAGAGATTTGAAACTGTGTGCGCTCGTTCGGGGTGATCTCTGCATTAGACATCGCGTCGATCTCTCACTAGTCTACATCGCAGGCCCCGACGCGGGGCGCAGTAGCAACGACGTACGCCAGGCGCGTGAGTAGGTATGTCACGCTGTAGAGACTAGTGGCGATCGCGATGGCAATGTCCCTGACCTCTACGTCTCTTTTTGCTCTCCGGGGAACCGATGGTAACAGATATCGCGGACAGAGAATTATAGATCCCTGTCGAATTTTTAATAAAATAAATTTAAATATAATTCAATTTTGTAGATGCTACAGCATCCATAAAAGATTCTAAAAATCATTTGTAATTTTAAAAAAGTAAAAATGATTTCGTTCCTGTTTTATAACTAATCTAAAATAAATCATTATATGAAAAAAGTCCCCTTAAAACTCCATTCAACATTATATACCCACTGGCCGCTGTCAGTCAAACGTCTGCGAAGTGCTGCCTGCGAATTGCGATTTTCTCCTCCGATTTTTTTCCAGGAAAAAACAGCCTAACCCGTCTTTAGTTATTTATGTTTCTCTCTTATGTTGGATACAGTTGCGTTTTAATTTGAAGCGGCGTGGAATAATCCCATTGTGGAATACTCGGAATAATCCCAATCAATCTGCCTAAATTCTGGATCAGGAATGATGTAGATCGTGACCCTCCAAAGATAATTGAGTAGCAGTAAAAATAAAAAAAGGGTATAAATGTCAAAAACTAAAAATATAGATAAACAGATAAGAAGCTTGATTAAATAAAAATGTTAAATGTTTATAATTACACTAATATGCATCCATTGATATTGTTTTTTTATTTATTGAAATAACCAAATGTTCGCCAAATAATCATATAAATAAAATAAAAATTAAAGAAATCTGCTGATACCTCACTATTTCTTATTATTCGATTATATTTCGGTGTCATTTTTATGATATTTTGATGTTTGTTATAACTTAGGTAGGACAACTTTGGATTTAAGACCATTACTCGGGTAAACCCGTCACCTCGAGGCGCTTCAACGTACTTTATCGCTATATCACCCCGAGATGAGCGTAAGAAATTTGAACGATACATATCCACAATCCAACGTTGCCTCAGCCCGCGAGAGTCCGACTCCTTACCACGAGGCCCTGGGAATTGGCCATCCTCGTGCCCTCGATCCCAAATTTAGACGGATTTTTCCATCCACCCGTTTGGTCTCCATCCTCCATTTTAATCCTTACAGGAATAAATAGCCTTTTTGGGCAATTTTCTGAATTTAGTCCGTGGATTTCTTGCTATATGGAACATATTGTGATATAAATGTGTGTGTTCATCATACCTGTATATAGTTTATACCAGAATCATTTATAATAATGGCAATATCGCCCTCACGGGAAATTCCTTTTTGCTGTCACTGGGCCTTGAGTGTAATTAAGATGGGCGCATGCTAAGCCATTGTTAGTGAGCCCTAAATCCACAATCATCTATCAAGTGCAGCTGTGCTGTGCCCCGTCTTGCTTTGAAAATTGCATTTATTAATTAAGCTCTCAACTCCCTTGAGAGAGAGTTTGGCGCTATCTGATGCAAGATCTAGCAAAGTTATCACTTGCATCTGACACCGAGGATAACAAGAGAACTAACCGTAGTGGAAAATTACCTTTACCAATTTGCAAGCTACATAACGGGATAAAATAAAATGAACTATTCAGTCGGCACGGAAAACTAAGAAGTAAACATTTTTTTAGAGTTTTAGTGTTTCGAGATTTTTTTTTTAAAATTCCTGAGATGATTCTTCAACATTCTTATCATTTAAAATAAAGGCTCGTATTATCGACACTTTTTCGACAAACACTTCTTTTGATATATTACGTAATTAAATTATGATTCTTAAATGCAATTCTTTTATTTCAGTCAGATAAACGATAATATATTTACTGCATTTTAGAAAAGTGAACATACGAGTACATGTTGATTTTAAGCAGGCACATCCAGATGAATCTCTTGAAAATATTAATGTTTTAAAATCCTTTAATTTATCATGCAATTTATTAAAAAGTTTAAGTCCTATGTAGAGACTAGCCGCCTGGTATGATCGGTTGGAGTTATGATAGGAATAGTCAACTTAAAGTATTATCTCTTTTTGGAGGAAGTCGACGACATGCAAACAAATGTGACCAATTACCTTTCTTATCATCTGAAGAAAACAGTGTGACAGAAACGCAAGGCAAAAAGGGCTAACAGTAACAACATAAAACAACATATGTTAAATATGACGTCTCAGTGAGTATAAGCTATATATTATAAGATGTATTATGAAGGCATCTCCGCATCGCGTCATACGAAAAAGCGGGTGAAAAAATCAATGGAACAAGAACAGATCCCTGCGGCTTACCATTCGAGCGCGTGCTTTATCATGGACGGCGGTGTGCTCACGCGCTGCCTCAGAGTGTGTCGTGAGTTACGAGTATATCTCCTGTTCGCGTTCATCCGCCCGGCTTTTCCGGGTAATTTATCGCCGTGGGATATGGCCGCTGGAAATGAGCATCTTATTCTACGTTTGATGGCAAATGCAAGTGATGTGTTCGCACCATATATGGCTAAGCTGGAGCGCATCCATTGTCATCGTAGTCTACGACGTAGAAAATTGAAACGAGATTGCTGCTACGACAGTAAATTTTTAAAGAGGTATTTGCTTGTATTACGACTAGGTATTATCCGTATATTTTTGACTACGGTATATATGTGGTATATTTTTGATGAGGTATTTGCTTGTGGTTGATTCTGATGTATAGCCTTGAAAGAAATGTATAAAGTACGCACCGAAAGCGTGATTTTTTTTGCACCAAGACTGGGAAATACTCTCCATGAAAATTAAATAATAAAAAAATACTCTTATTATTTTGATATGTACATCTAATAACGCATGTAAGTCCTTACATGCGTTATTAACTTGTAAACAAATTTAGATTTTAAAACGATATAATTTTGTTTAGTTTAATAATAGGAAAAGTAGCGATATACATCGGAAACTTTGGCACGTCCCGTGATTGGTAATCCTTGACACTAAACCTCAAAAAGTTTATCTCATCACCACGATTCCAAAAATACCCATATAAGCTATGCTTGCTCTACCTATTGATCGTATCCTCCTCCTGGCCAAGTAAACCAGGATAAACCTGCAACAGTACCCAAAATGGCTTAAACCTAATCCAACAAGTTTGTCTCGTCGCCATAGTTCCAAAAACACCTATATACGCATGCTTGCTCTAGCTATTGGTCAAACACTTCTCCAGGCCAATCCAACAAGGATGCACATGCAGCAGCACCTGCGCGACATATCGAATTTGCTGCCAACTTGCGGTGCTTAGAGTCAGCCAGGGAGTTTGCTTTCCAAATTTGGTTAAGACCGGATCGCAGGAAGTCTTCGGACATACGGACAAACAAACAAACGCAAAAACACACAAATGCACAGCATGCATCGGACTATATGGCCCGTTCTACGTAATATTATGGACGGCCCAAAAAGTGTATTAATGTATAAAAGAGATATTTGGCCGTATTCACTTTTTTTTGCTTGCTTGCTAGGTTGTTTGTGTAATTTTCAATTCTTGGTGCGTAAACTAGTACATATATAAAACATATGAAAGATTATATAGATACCTACTTTCATTCATACATTTTTCATCTATCATGTATGCTTTATTGCTTGCGGATTCGTTTACGAGTAATTACTAATTGAAAATATCTCACAAAGCTTGCTTTTCGCATGTTTCCCAATGGGAATAGATACAGAGATTAAACATTGCAAAATAAGGAAGTTAGTATTATTTACGTTTAGGTCTTGCATATATCTAAAAAATTGACAGTGCGACCAACCGCTCCAATATCGTTTGATCTGATGATATGCTGAGCTGTAAATGGAAGGGATCACGGTCTCAGTGGTCAGAATCAGTTGGTAATGCAGGTGCACATCAACTCCATTACAACAATTGCTTTCATTGTCGCAGTGGCAATTCACGAGAGCGGAGGTCTTTTAATATTGATATTCAATATATTTAGACGCTATATAATATAGCTTTCGGATCGAATAGTAATTTACATTAGATCACGCAAATTAGTTGTCAATTAGTACTATTGTAGGATTCATGATCCAAAGTAATTTATCGATGTATATAAACCACTTTAAATAATATAATTCAATTTTGATAGCAGGTTTTCGCGGTGCACCCAACGCTGTTGAAATACCTCATTCTTAATAAATATTACTAAATAGTAAAATATAAGTAAAGAAAACAGACGTTTTGTCTTTTCCAAGTGAAATTTACTTAATAAACTTAACTTACAGGACAATGTAGCAATAATAAAAAAAATCATAACGTATTTTGTTTTACAAATAGAAAGCATGGAGGCATAGTCTCTCCTCTATGCAACTCAGATGTAGGTGTAGGTATACAAACTACACAAATAGGCGTCTAGACAGGTCTCTTGGTGTTTTTATATGTCTCATTCGTAAACATGACAGAGTGTATATATCGGAAGATATTATAAAATAATAGAAGAGGCGTATAAAGGTATGCGCCCACAAACAGATTTTAGAATTATTTCATACAAGTGCATCCATTGATCCGCAACGGATGGATCGACTCGTCGGTGATGCCGACACGATTACTCGGAGGGGCAACTATTCTGATGCAAGCCGATGACATCATACGGATTGGTGATCAGTAGACTCGCCCGCGTGCGACGGCCGCCTTTTTTTAGCATATCGGTACTCTGTTGATTTGTGTTTGTTGTTATTAATATTTGCGCAGATCATCGACACCTCACGGCTAATTATAAACCGATTGCAAATGGCCTTCGCGTCGGCAAGTCGATTTCTGCGGATACAGTGGACGCATTACCACAAACTAAGCCGCTGCCAACGTACGATGCGGATCTGTATACGTTTACCTTAAAGTCAACCCTTTCCATGTAACTGTGGTTCATAATTTAGATAAAATTTATTTTAAGCAATAGTGGTTATTCTATTATAATAAAACCTGTGTATATTTAGAAACAGTAGCCAGGAGGAAACATGAGGAAAGTAATTTTCAAATATTTAAATACCATCATTATGATTTTGACATTGAAACATCAAGTATTGTCGAAGCATAAGCATTTATACATGGTTTTTTGTAAAATAAAAATATTCTTTGTTATATGTATGGATATATACCACACTTTCATTCCAATGCAGCGTATCCAGATGGAAAGACGACGTTTAATATACTATTAATAAGTGATATACAAAAAGTTGAACAGTATATTCCATACGAATCGGAATGAATATGACTAATATTATTAATCATGTTGTCATTTAAATCAGCAATCAGTAGCTTAGATTGATTATTTTCGCAAAAATTAACCTACGTATACCTTTGTATAACCTTTGTAACTTTTGTCTAATTTACTTTGTCGTTGATAACATGTAAAAGTTATCAAAAGTAAACAAGAACATCGGATGATTTAATACATGACATAAGAATATAGATTTTCTGGTAGTCTATCGTTTGAATTTATTTCGAAATCACATAAAGTAAGGAACCGTTTAGGCTTTCTTTCTAAAACCACATATGACTTTTCATCAAGTAAATCTTTCCTAAAAGTAATAATGCATTTAACTTTTAAAAATAGCAAAACAAATAGTTGCAATATCTCTCCTGTAAAATTTACCTATTGTTACTTATGTTGTTTTCAAAATAACCGATTTAGTTATTTTGATTGACAACCCTAGCGTTCTAAGCGTTGCGCCGTATGCACTCGCATGCACAGATCTGTTGCAATACTTATGAACGCGTCTAATTGTCCAGAATATTTAGGCCTGAATATTTAGACATAGGAGCTCGCGTAACAACTTTTATGTCACTAATATTGTGTAGAATTGTCCAATATTTAATCAGGCAGTATATATACCATCTATTACAAAATTAATAATATTTCTATGAATGCTTTTCTTGACCAAATATTCTTTGCAACTTTATATTGCAACAGGAAATGATGGTGGTCTTCTCTAAGGAAAAAATACAAAGAGGTTTTATCATCTGGGTAATCTAAAGACCAGTTTCGTTTCATTCCACCTCACTTATTCTTAGCAGGATTGCTTTAAATATGAGTTAAGTGGGCTGTTCACTGTGCACAGTGGGCCAAAATCAAAATTTATCGAGGCCGATCGAGCTTTATCGTGACCTTAACACGTTCACTGCCTCCGCCGCTAATATAACGGCGGGAGTCACGCGACGCACGCCAGCAGCTAGCGTGTTAAGCGCCATTACAGCCAGTGTTTACCTCCTGCCAATATCACGCGTCGCCTCGGCGCACTAATCAATCCCACAAATCGAAGGATTCGCCCCGAATTAAGCTTGCCCAGGCAATCAAACGCAACGCAGATATGTAATTACAGGAGGTTACGTAGAAATGTAAACTAAATATAACGCCCGGTTGGCATTGCATCGAGAGCAATTAGGACGACGGTGAAATAACTCGCTACAAGATTTTGCGAAATGGTTTATTGCAAGTTGATTCTTCAATCAATTCAATCATCTTTATTGCATATATAATACAAGGTATATAACCACATTGACAATATCTTACAGTCAACCAATATATTATATAACGGAGAGAATATTTCTTTTTATTTAGGATAGGTTATCTTGTAAATAACAGAATCCTTTCAGAAAGCGAATTTGTATATACTACTAAATAAGAAAATTGTTTCTGATTTTTAATTTGACTTTCCAGAAACACTTTTCTTTTGAAAGTTAGGAGATTTTGTGTACATAATTTATCTATATTAATCTGAATTCAAATTCATCTACAACGTTTTTAAATTTACGCTTTCTTTACGGAGGAAAAACAATAATTAT
>JAOPUG010000007.1:1082815-1093088 GCA_027564375.1 Micropterix facetella | reverse complement strand
TAATCTAGAAGAAAGATTCATTTAAAAGTCAATTGTAATTTTTTGGTTTAGGCGTATATTAAAGAGGAAAAATTATTGATTTTTTTTATTTCTATTATTTAGTTTTTTTAGTAAAAAATACCTCAATCAAAATAGATCACTTTTATTCAATTTCTCATATAGAAAAGTTTCTTGTAAAATAAAATCTAATAATATTAAAACATATTTTTTCAGTGCAGTCAATTTTTTTTCTTTTTCAGTTTCAAGCACTGATTATTGCCCTTTGATATGCTTGATTTTCAAAAGGTAACCTGTGTCAAAATGTACCAATACATTCGTGACGTGTCTATTCACCTACACCTCTATATACCTACAGCCCTAAAACACAAAATTAACGACGACATGAAATAATTAAATTCCTATTCTGTAACAGGAAACGAACTGGCAACAAATTATAGGCCGACCCCGCGGCGTTAATGACGGAGTCGCGGGCTACGGGCCAGTCAGTCGAGGGAATCAGATCCCTGACTGATTATCATTTTACATGTGGATAATTGCCGTGACTGGGCATGTGATTTGGATGCAGCAGCTGGTTGATTGTAAATACTCCCTGGCTGTCACGAGTAAAAATAAATTAACACGACGAATTTAATTATTTTTTATGTGCGAGATTACACTGTTTCCAGGGTTCTACAATAAGTTAAATTATTGCTAGCCTAGCCAGGTTTATTTTCTTTTGTTCTATCCCTTCAACTCAATGGACCGCATTACAGCTTACAAATAATTCGTTGCCTATCAACAATTTATAAGTGCTTTGGTCTAAAAAGAATGACAATATTACACTAAGATTTTAAACCTATATAAATAATAGGACAATATCCCTAAACTTACTGCGATTAGCCGTAAATAAATCGATGTGCAGATCTACCGATTGCATGGCATTCAAGTGATGAATAGCTCAAAAAACCATTACTGCGTGGATGATATTAGTGAGACTATGCTGTTCAGTGAGCAGTTCATGTCCCCTCAATCGCAAGTAGTTATCGGGTACATACAGACATAATTTCGTTAAGATGGTCGAGTTACTCTCTACTTCTTTTATTTATTACAATTTTTCAATTCTCCAAGTGAACCTGCCATATCTGGATGTTATAACAATCTTATCATCTTGTCAACCCGATATGATTACAACGACCTTAGTGCGAAGATGACATATATGACCAGTTACGCAACTGCCCAGCACTGCCAATCTCAAACATCGTGGGCACTGGTAAGCCAGTAGGGCTTACCTAGTCGCCGCTTGAGGGAATAAAAAATAAAAATAAATAAAATTATAATATGTTTTATTTCTGAAGTGGCCTTTTGTCATAGATCCTGTCTTTCTTCCGTCTTTCCACACTATTTTGTAAGATAGGCTGTCATATTGAGCTAAGGTAGTTAAATACTTTTTTTTGTCAGTGTGCAGATAACTAAAATATTGGCTTTATACGAAATGCCGAAAGTAAACTTTTCATTTTCTCAAATCAACGCGGTTACAAATATCAAATAACCCTCGATAACTGAAAACAAAATAATTGCGGAAGTATCGCGATGAATATTACGGCAGCCTAGCTGATTCTGGAAGCATAGATGGCGACATCAGCTCACTTCGGAACCCGATCCATACTCAAGAAATTCATCGCACATAAAACACAACACGGAACGATTCATCCGCTGCGCGCTTATCCGAACGCAATTGCCGGGACGGCAGTAAATGGCTACCACTCGAGCGAGACAAAGGGAATGCACCAATAGAAAGTCGAGCAGCGGCGGAGCGGCGGTCTCCCGTCGGTGAGGAACGAAACTACACAGCTAGAGCGAGACGGCAAGCGGCACTGTATGATGTATGCATTAGGTTATTTCAATACGTCATCATTAACATGTAGCCTAGCATCACGTCGATGGTAATTCACCATGGTTGAGGTGTCGCGGCACACAGTCACGGGCATTATATATAATATATAAGTATTAAAATAATAAACTAAACTATCTTTAACCGAACTGCCTATTGTACATAACTCTTATCAACAATAGAAGTATTCTTATAGCAATTAAAATCGTGGTTTTCATCATGGTAGACGCCTTGACGCAAACACGACATGACCGACAAAGGACCACAAAAACACAAAAGAAATCGCAAAAGATCGACAAAAAGATCACAACTCAACAAATCTATAAATTAACCATATATACTTTTTATGAGGTCCATATGATGATAAAATACATCCGACTTGGGAAAGAATTGAGGTAACCCAAGAGTCATAAAAATTTACTAATATGACAAATAGAATTCTTCCAAGTTAGAATGCAAAAGCAGTGGAATTAATATGATATATAACTTGACTTAATGCAATATTTTCTTACAGCGACACAGATCAGACGATAGACGAATCACGCTACGAGACGTGGACGTCAGAGCTACAGGAATCTACAGATGTGAAGTTTCGGGCGAAGCGCCTTCATTCACGTCAGTACACGGGGATGCTATCATGGAGGTTATAGGTGAATTTTCTTCATTATATTCTAATTTTGGAGAGGGTATCGTAATGGTGGGAGATGTACACATCACCAAAAATAAGAAAAATAAGGTATTCATATCTACCGATTCGACCTTGCTATTATCTGGCTTCACAGTCGTCCCTGTTTAGCCGACACATTTTAACAAAATCACTTTTTTGACCAAAACTTACCTATGAAATTATCGCTCTGTGACGAAAAAGGAATTTTTTTAAAAATAATAAATTTAATCAGTCGAATTATATACCGATGCTATCGATACCCTTCTGCCATTTTATAAGAAGTTCATTGATTCCTTTGCTAAAAATATCTGGAAGCGAGAATTAATGAATTCTTTAAGGGCGGTTAAGACTGCCTCATAGGAATTGATCTTTTTTCCAACAAGAAGTTGTCTAAATTCTGAAAAAAGTGGAAATCATTTGGAGCAAGGTCTGGAGAGTACAGTGGGTGATGGAGAGTTTCCAGTCACAGCTCCTCTAATTTGGCGAGCGTCTGTTGTGCAGTGTGTAGTCGAGAGTTGTCACAAAGGAGCAGTGGGCTGGAGCAGATGGGCTTCACTCAATTTGTGTGGTACCCACATTTCAAGTTTTTTTCACTTCCCCAATTTGACGCAAATGAATTAGGATTGTTTTGTCACTTACATCGAAAGCTGCTGCTAACTCTAATGTGGTTTGTGATGGTTCCACTTCCACTATCGTTTTCAATTCTTCATTGTCGACTTGCGTTTCCGGCCATCCATGGAGCTCGTTCTTTAAATTAAAATTTCCAGAACTGATACTTTGGAACCAAAATCGCACCGTGCGTTCGTTAACGGTTGCTGGCCCGAACACAACACTGATTCTCCGATCTGTATCTGCAGCGCTGTTGCCACAGTGGAATTCATGTTCGAAAATAACGCGATATTTTAACTTTTCTATAGTCGTGGACAGAACGATATCAGAGCAAAATCTAAGACGCGAAAACAAAGCAATAACTAATTTTGAAAAAAAACTTAGCTACCTTTAATTTAAATTTCTAATTATAAAACAAGTTCTATATATTTGAGTTCAAAAATGCCAGTATTGAGAAACGGTAATTTCATAGATAAGGACCTAATATATATAGCTAAATAATATATTGCAACTGTGATTCTAAAGATACTCCATGTTACATATTAGGTCAACCGCGACAAATTTTTATTTTGAATAATCAGGATTTTATAAACTGTGTGCCAAAAATTTCATTTTATGCCATTTAATCGCATGACGCATGTAAACTAGGAACTTTCACTTACCAGAGTATTTGTATTTATATATATTTGGTCTCCACTTGTACGTGTATATTTTTATTGCCGTGTATATTTATTCTTTTGTACATTAAGTGCAAATAGACTATACGTAGTACGCCTTATAACCATTTTTATGTTCTGGATCTTATATCAGCTAAGTGGCTATCAATACTCCACCAGTTATTCCACGTAGAATCGAGGCGTCCGAGGCCATTTATTTTAATTGTGATTCCGGATGGTCACGCATCTGTTTGCCACCAATCTATTCAACACTCTTTTGTCACGCAACAGCATTCCAAACTTTTCATCACTCCGCTTGGGGAATTTGATGGATAGTTGTTAGGGGGTAATAAAAATGGTATTTCCGTAGAATTAAATCATAATATCTGGGTGCGTCGCTTTGTGCTAAAAACAAGAGAAACAGGTCGCATATTGTTTTATATTGGTAAACAACCAGCGCAGATTGAAAACAAATATGTAACGCAGGTAATGGAAAACGCAGCGACATCCAATCACGACTGCAGTAAAATAAACGCCCGTATTATGGTGTTTTAAATTAAATTAAATATTTTGCTCTTTCTGACCTGTGGGCATAATTTAAATTGTTGATATTGTACATTAGTACATAGGACAGGCTTTCAGTTGACTCATCGTCTAATTTTTACTCGAATGTACTCGTGTACCTGCTCGAATGTACCTACTCGAATGTACGAATGTACCTGCTACGATGTACTCGTATTTAGTATTATTCGTGCCTGGTCCTTACTTGTATTTATATATTTTTTTGCAATATAATCAAGGATTATTTTGTATTTATTACAGTTTTGCCGACAGAAGATCCCTTAATAGTAGGTGCTGATCAGGTGATGTACCGTCTCGGTGATGTGTTGTCATTGAACTGCACAACAGCTGAGAGCAATCCTGCAGCCAGCCTTAAATGGTTTATAAATGATAAACAGGTTAGTTATAGCTCTTATATGAATTTTCTACATCTGAAACGAGATAGGGTTGAGTAAATTTTCGAATTGATGGCGAAGCCTGTTAATTCTGGCGTCTGTAGAGATGTATTGTGCCTTCCCAGGTGTCCGAGCTGTATGACGTTTATAGTAGTCCCAAGTATTTCGCGCCCGATAGTCTACTCACCTCGTATAGGCAGAATAGTAACCATAAGTTACAGTTTAGCGCAATAAAATATTTGTTAAGATTCAAATAAGGGTCTCCTAATAGTTTTAAATTTTTATTTTTAATTTCAAATTAACCTTACAAACTATATAGATTTCAATAAATTGTTTGAAAATAAGGTACTCAATACAGTAACTGCATAATATATATTCTACCATATATATTCTACCAATGAAAAAAAAGTGTGCGTTCGGGAGACCCCCGTCAGGAACGAAGTTCCTTACGCTTTTACAAATATAAACACGTTTATACAATTAATATATCGAGCAACGAAAAAATTTCGCAGTCTATCGGCTGTAATTCTAATCTCTTACTTATGGTTTAAGCAAGCTTTCTTGTCAGCCGATAGATAGTAAACTTTCATTGTTATTTTGAATGGAATGACGAGACCTCCTTGCGATTTATAAGTGCATAATACAAAAATTTTGCTATTTTAGGTGAGACGGCAGACCTGATTATGAAAAACCGCCTACGGTTTCTTCCTATCGGATCTATCGCACAGACCCCAATATCAACTGGTCTCTTCGCGTTCGCCATAAATATATATTAGCGAAAGATTTTTTTGAAATCAGACGTAGTTTACTCGTTATCGTGCATAGTAACATTTTTCTCGTAGGATTTCAAGACTTACCCCCCTCGGGGTGGGCCGAAGTAACACGTTTATACAATGACTTATCGAGTGGCGCACAGAGAAATATTTGCATCGTAAACCTGGTCATAAGTCAAAATCAATAAGTTACTACTACGTCTGAGACAACTATGTTTCTTTTAGCTAGATAACTGGTCTATCAAATGGCAGCCCTCCGACACTAAGGCCTCTCCCCGTAATTTAAGTCGGAATCCAGTTATTGTTCAAACCGCATGTCTTTGTTCTCGTCGCGTAATTTTTACAACAAAGATTTGTATGCACTTTGCTTTCTTGTGGTCAAAATAGAAAAAATAAATTTATGAACATGGAAGAAGAAGGTTTTTTCTCTATAAGTATAATTTATTAATTAAGTTTTATGTAAAAGTTCCACTCCTAAAATGAATTTGAAACCCCACCATAAATCTACCGTCTTATTATTTGAATTTCCTGAAACGATAGCGTTTTAACTACGTGTCTGAACTTGCGTAGTTGGACTGTAAAAGTGATTTTAATATGTGGACCCTTTCTGAATATAAACTACAATAAAATAGTCCCTCACTGGCCACCATTTTGTTTGCTACCACAATTTCTCAAATATGAAGATTAATTTATTTTTCAATTATATATATTTTTTCTCAGTATATCTCACAGAAAAGTTGAAGAATTTTAACAGACGGTAACTTTATGATATTTTGAAGGAGTGCAAAGGGAAAAAATCAAGAAAAATTTGATATGATGGAAAAACTATGATTAAATAAGTAGTAAATTGAAGAAGCTCCGGTTACTGCACCATGGTTCACATTCATATTATCTTGAGAATTGTCTGATATGTATAACTTGAATTTACTGTTACACATATTGCATCTCATGACAAAATATGAATGTAAGCCTCTGCTACATTCCTTAGTAATTATCAGGTTGACTATTGAACAGCCAAAAGCATTATTATGTCGGCTAATAGTTTTTATTTAGTCCATAAATAACTGAAAATCTATAACCCGGCGCCTTTCAATTCACAATTCCAGCTCAGGTATATTTTCTCTGTCAATTACATAGAAATTGGTTAAAATAAAGTAAAAGTAAGTGACGGAGATGCGTTTGGTATTTAAATGTATAATACAGCTAGCAGATTAATTATTCATACAAAGTAAAACCAATAAGTACTTACAAAACTGTTACTTTCGGGATTCAGACTTGAAGCCCGGGAATCTGAGGGATTGGATGGAGTATTGTTGAACTGAACTTGACTATCGGTATCTTTCTCAATGGTCTAGAAAAAATACAAGTAAGCTAAGAAAAGTAAATTACTCTTTCGGCGTGACAGTAGACTATTGGAATACATGTTTATTTTTTTTTCTCTCCGTAGTCGGATGATAAAAATGATAAAATAATAAAATTATCAAAGATTTACCAAGATCCTAGAAAACAAGGTAAGAGGTTTCACAAGAAGACACAGAATCAAATAGCAAAATAATAAAGTAAACTTACAAAGTCTTGCTTAAGGAGTTTCTTATTGTCTAAGACAGTTTTACAAGAATCTGCGTTTTGTGTTTTTTTAGTCTGTAAATAAAAAGTCAAATTTAGGAGTTAGAAAACAAATCTAATTGAATGTACAAAAACTTAGGTTATGTATAAAAACTTTTCTAGACTTTAACTTCTCTGGTTTCGTCCAAGGCATGTGTGTTAGGTCTTTTTTTCTTATTCTGGGAGTAGAATATTCCGTGAACTATGTACATATTATTTTACAGGGTGGAATATTGAGTTAGTTATTAAAAATCAACTTGGAAACGATGCTCAAATGGCGTATTGTCATTTTCCTGATCTCATGGTTGAAAAATATTTTATTTGCAGGCACCTACTAGACGAGAGAAATATAATATGGTGGCCAATTTCAAGTTTGTAGACTTCGTTTCGTTTTTAAATGTATAATGTTTATTTTATTATACATACTAATACAAATAAGTACTTACAAAACTTTTGCTTTCGTTGAGTTCCTGATTGTTAGGTTTTGGGACACTCTTACAAGATTCTGCGTTTTGAGTTTTTTTAAGTCTGTAAATAAATACTCTAAATATGTTGTTCGAAAACAAGCTTAATGACAGCTTTTAAACAAGGTTAAATATAAAATAATTTCTACCTTTTAGCGTCTCTAGCTTTCTCCAAGCCTTTTATGTTAGATTTTTTCTTCTTCGATTTGAAAAAAATATTCATTCTATTAGCAATAATTGCCGACAAAAATAGAATTTAATTAATATGCCAATATCTGTAATACGTAGAAAATAAGTTTATTAAAAAAACAGCTTGTCACTCCTGTTTCATCATAATAATTATCCTGCTCACTGCTCAGCATCTAAAAATCATTTCATAAAGAGCAAAATGACCCCAATCTAAATACTCCATCAAACTGTATACATTCAAACTTCAAACCTGTAGTATACTTCTATTTAAAAAAACTAGACATTTAGAGGGGGCGTCCATAAATCATTTAACGCATATTACCTGAATTTTGTATTTCTTACCCCAAGTATCAAATTGTGTTGAGCGCACCCTATTTGGCGATTATCAGCACTCTCGCAAACGTTAGTTGTTTGTGAATTCAAAAAGTCGAAAAAATATTGAACTAACTGACCCCAGTATCAAGTCGTGATGAGCGGGCACTATATTTGGTCGTCCGTGACCACTCTCGTAAACGTCGGGATCCGCAAACGTTAGTTGCCGTTATTTGCCGCGGCCGAAATAGTTCGTAAAACGGGAGAAACAGAGCGACACGTCATAGGACACGTCCTTTCCTCAAGATGCCTAGACCGCGACTGGACGGTCGACGCCTGACGGACAGTAATATATGAAAGTTTATAAAGTACAATGTATTATAAAGTACATAGAAAATATTCTTCACTTTTTTTAAAAAAATATTATTTTAGGCATACGTCGTTACTTATTTAAAAAAAGTTTTATATATGTCAACCAATTATTATAATTATATTGAACTTGCTCAAAAATTGCATAATTTTTGCCGCCTTACTTTGTCATTTTAGTTAAGAAAATTATTCAAATTATAAGATCTTGTCTGCTGACTTTTTAAAACACATTAGAAACCTTATAAAAACATTTTTTGCTTAATTTTATATATGGTACTTCAGTTTCTATGAATTATTTGCGAAAGCATGTTTTTAAGATTTAAAAAAACGTGAGTAAAAGAAACTTGAAGCTTATTAACTCATGAACTTTTCCAAAATATTTTCTGCACACTATATTGGCAACTATGTGCCCTTTAACATAAATTTGCATTCTATTAGTCAAATGTTTAATGTCACTGAGAAATGTCACTCCGCAATCTTGAAAAATTGCCGATTATAGGCTAAACGCTCTTAAGAAACGATTGTTCTTACCGCCCTCCTGCTTTTGACCGCCGGGAAGAAACAATGAGTTAGGCGACCGGTGCTAGCGGTGTCCCATCTCTCCTTCTACATCCGGAGACTTCCTGCGGAGGATATTGGAGCACTCTGTCGGTTACATGGTATATGGGTCTACAGTAACGATGTGGTATTCCACCACCATATGGTGGTACGACCCCTACGTACCCAAGAGACTGTGGCTCTTTCCTTAGAGGTCTGCTGGAAAAACACCAGCCAATACAGGCAGAGCCAGTGTCAATGTAGTATGGTAGGCACCACATAACGCTATCAGGGGAATGAGCTGCCCCCGGAGGAGCGTCGCTCTGCCTGCCTCAGAAAATGAGTGTCCAGCCCACGCAGAGTGTTGCAGAGTATGTTATTTGGGGAACGTAGACTGCGATAGATGGTGCGCGCGGCCAGATGGCAAATGCTCCAGTTTGTGCGACTTATCCCTAAGAAATAGGTCTCGTGCCTTGCCAGAGAGCTCCTGAGCGTATGCTGTGCACAGGGCAGATAGATGGCTTTAGAATGACGCCGAGAAAATGAACATGGCTGGGAAAAGACACAGTGGTGCCACTCATGCAGATAGTAAGGTTGCACTTTAGTTGATCTCTGAGAAGAAGGGCCTGCGATTTATCGAGGCAGAAGGAGAGTTGGTTTTGCTCACCCCATTCGAGGATGATATGTAGCGCCACCGTCACTCTTCATACTATCTCCGCCCTACGGTTCCCGTCTACCAGAAGGAGTGTATCATTTGCGTAAGTTCTGACACTTTGTCTCCGCATTCCCGGAAGGGATTCCCCATGCAATTGCCACATGTAAAGGCTTTGTCTGTTGACTCCTTTCGATTATGACCATATAGATGACATTTGCAACACATTGTCAGATGCCCAGTCTAAAACACCCTCTCCTGGGAAATTAAAATAGCTGTTAACGTTCGGGTCCACTGACTATACCATCTGAGCTATGTCTCCATCCCTCCTCCCAAAATCAAATCACTTTGTGGTGGCTATAAACTGCTCTTTGTTTATGTTTTGGCAGTCGGAAAAGTTTCTTTGCCAGAAGATTCCACATACCTCATCAGCAAAATGCACAGAAAGCTCGATTACAGTGGGCGAGGTTTCTATGAGCGATTGCAATTTATTGTGGTACCTAATAATAAATGCTTACTGTTAGTGCTGTCTGAGTTACAATGGCTCCGTGGAGACTGGGCTATAATGGCCGTTATGTTTTGGTCGGCCCAGCTTGCGGAGCAGCTCCTATTCA
>JAOPUG010000007.1:1049684-1062324 GCA_027564375.1 Micropterix facetella | reverse complement strand
CATTATTTTTATGTGTTTTATTTCAATTTATAGTTGTAAGAGTCTAAATTGTACACCTCTAAAAAAACATCCTATAGGTAATTAAATGTTATAACAATATGATTAATAAATAGGCCAATCGTTCGTCATGTTGAATAAAATTTTGGCAAGCCGTAATAATTATTCTATTCTGATAATATACTCTATTTCTACAGCTACGAATATAATTTAAATGTGGTCATTCATTTATGTACTCATTATATTTGATAAGGCGCATCAGTGACATTGATTTAAAAACGATCCGTTCATAGAAAATTAACGATATTCAAATGGGATAAAATAAATCTTGCATTTGCAGAACGGCGATAGCTGCAAAGCACTCGGTGAATACCTTCATAGAAAAATAAAGAAATTCGCTCTTTTCACGGGACTTGACATTGCCGCTTTTTTCAATAAAATTGCAGCTCAATTTAATAGAATATACCTAGATAATTTTAATTTATCACCTGACCATGATTTTAAATGCACACTTATTCTTATCGATATTATTTTGTAGCTGATCAATTATATAATTCTCCTGACGAAATACCAGTTTTACTACGTAAATATTTATTTTAACTCACTGGAGATGTGTTTACTTACTGATACAAGTTGGTTTCTTTGCTAACATTTTTTTATTAACTGCCGGCACAAACATAGTATGATGACCAAATTATCTAATATATGTTTTTTATTGCTACTCAGATATTTAAACGTACACTTAAAAAAGTGAGCGACCACGTCTGGCCTTGTTTTGCACAGCCCTGCTCTATCTAGACCGTACGACGGAAATCAACTTATAGCAAACCATTATATAATCACAAAAAAATGTCAGACCACGCGCTGATATGCAGTCATTGAATAGTTACTACGCGTGTCGAGCGGTAATCAGTCGGCATCAGTGAATACAAAATGGAATCCGTTAACCATCTGTTATCTAATGAAGAAATACACAAATTAGTGAAAATTAAAATAGAAAAAGGGAGTTTTTCAATTGATAACATTACATTGAGAGCTGCGAGTGATAAAAAGACGGGATTCATCTGTGATTATCATAAACTGGCTATATCAGTGAGCGCTGAAAGTCACACTGAAAAGTGTAATTTCTTTCTGAAATGTCTACCGATGGATAACGAATCAAAGCAGCAGCTGATTAAAGAATACAACTTGTTTGCAAAGGAGGAGATCGTTTATAAATTAATGGAACGTATAGTCGAGGCTTTAGGTATGTTTCATAAGTTAATCTCGAAACGGATTTTTCAAATCACAATTTTTTGACACGAAACGTCTTTAAAATCATACCGATACGGGTACAATGGCAGAAATGAGAACCATAACGAAAAGATCTAGGAATATCGTCTTGCCTCAATAACTCCCAAACTATCTGGCTTAGAGACGTAAGTGCGGCAACATTAACATGTATATAGTCAGTTAGCTGATACGACCTTGACTGCGTCGTGGCTGGCGGGTTGGCAGGGAATGGACACTACGCAGATTGGCCAAAACCGTCCCTCTCTCGCTCCATTCCCTTTAGTGTAGCTCACGACTCAGACGTGATAGCGCGGCGATTTGTGCGTTTGTATATAGAGTTCATAATGAGAGATTGCTTTTAGCAAAAAAATGTGTATTTTGACATTATTTATACGTTAAAAGTGTAAAGTAAGCCTATAAAAAGTATTGAAATACAATATGTCGGCCTCAGCCCGTGCAAGAGCCAGTCGATAATATAAATCACGCATAGGTGCCACTAATTTCCGGCACAGAGCGAGCGAGACGGTTTCGGGAGCATCGCAAACCAATCACGGCACGCTCAGTAGATGACACCGACTCCGCGCGCACCTCTACCGCTGCTGTATTTTAGTACGAAGTTAGTTTCGTTTTCATTTCAATCCTTCGCTACCATTGGCACTTCGCGTTTAAAACCAACGACCGTGTGCCAGACACAGCGCTAACCATTTTTTTAGATGTTTGAAAAAATATTTATGTCAATATTGTTTGTAGTTTCATAAGGATTTTATTAACTATAAAGTACTTGGCCATGACGGTGTTCAACTCAATTCATATTAATTTTATACTTTAACGACCTAACCAATAAGGATCTGCAAGTCTTACACTATGCTTACCAACATTACATTATCGTCGGTGTAGCTGGTGTCTCCAACTATGCCCTTTCCAACATTCCTTTGATTTAGTAAGTACATATATGCATTATTTTCTTTCTTCAGGTGACCAACTCTGGTTTCCGAGGCTGTATATTGCAAACAGTTCGGTTCTCGTTTTTGACGATCTTAATTTGGCAGGATATTCTTCTCAAGATCCTCGAAGTATATTTACCAAAGAGCACTGTTTGACGGCTTTGGATTCTCTCGCGAAACTGCAAGCTGGATCTATAGTCTACGAAGAGAAACGTTCTCGAGAACTCGGCTCCACATACAGGCTCGAAAACGAGTACGCGAAATATGCAGACCCTGGTATGTTCGAAATGGCAGGATACTACGAAGTGTCTATGACATCCACGATTGTTCTCGTTGAGAAATTCTCTAAGTATGCTGGTGATGTGGAGAAACTCGATATTATAAAGTCAAAGTGGAAGGCAATGTGGACTGAAAATTTGGAATATGCATTACCATCTTCTGTCTACAGAAATGTACTAGCCCAGAGGGATTTGTGGGGAAGGAATTTGATGTATCGATACGAAAATGAAATCCCGAAAGAATGTCAAATCATTGATTACCAAGTGATTGGGTTTCTTCCTCCTGCTTCTGATCTATCAAGCTTGTTATATCTGAACTTTTCTAAAGAACAACGAATGCCGATAGAAAAGGAAATGATTGAATATTTCTATGAGAAATTTCGTCAACACATAAAAAGAAATAACTTAGATATGGATGAGTTGCTACCGAAGTCGATATTTTTGGAGTCTTTTGAGAAATATAGACGCTGGGGTGTTCTTCATGCTTGCCTTGAACTCAACATGATGTTGCTGCCTGAGAAGTATATGCAGAAAATTCTGACTGAAGCTAGCGTCATGAACAGTATTATGATGACATTGGAAGGGAGGCTGGAATTAGTTTTGAAAATCTTTAACGAGGATTCTATGTATCGTCAGCGTTCTATGGAATGCTTGGAAGAATTTATCGATGAATATATATTAATATAATAACAAGTGTTTGAATCATCACAGAGGTACTGTAGCGAACATTAAAAAAAAGTGCACGGTTTCTGTATTATCGTATTTGCTATGGAATTTTCGGAACCAGGCAATATCTTTCATTTCCTGCAGGGCATATATTCTTACCAGCAATATTATTGATTTTTTTTTTAAAAAATCTTAACAAACAATCAAAAGATAATTGGAAGTTGTAAAACTCTATACAATTGGAAACGGCTATAACTAGAAAGGGGCTTTAGTCTTAAATAATTACCTTGATTTTTTTGTATTCGGCAACATATTTGTCAATATTAGTCATATAAGCTTCATATGTAAGGGTAAGTTTTTATGCAGAAATATTTTTTTTAATCTCATCTTACCTTATCTTTCACATTCTAGACCCCTCTTGAGTTAAAGTCAAAGCCTACTGCCATTGCGCGTCACGTCATATTTTTGACCTACATATCATGCAATTGTATCAACATGCCAATTATTACCTAATGCATAATTCAATATTTCCATTATTTGCTCATCAGTAAAACAAAGAGTCGGCCACAAGTTATTATGTGCCAACCGTTAATATCATTGTAATATAATCCCCTTTCGCAAACAATATCATTATAGGTTTATTTTCGGAAAAGAAACAAAGAGATAACACACATACCTAATATCGTTCTAATAAGTCATTATGAGAAGAGGCTCTTCATTTGCTAGATATTACTTCAAGCAGCTTAGTTAATAAAACAATTCGGGACATTTATTTGTTTCAAGATCTGAAGTAGTAAAATATGATTAGAATTGTGACAAATGAACTCTAAGTATAACATAAAATACGTTTTTATATGTTGTGAGTGAGAAAGTCAAAAAGGATAAAATAGACAAGCTCAATACAACGCAAGCTATAATATAAACCCATAGTTAGCGTACAATGGTTGCATAAAATAAAGCACAGTATCTTGCCAACTTGGAAATATAATTTAAGGAAGTTATGCTGCCATCGAATTTAACTACTAACTTCGTTACCTCCTGAAGACGAGCATTATAGAGATTGCGTAATCAAAGGCAAAATGGCTTCTTGCATATATGTAACTAGTCTATAGAGCGAGTAAAATTAAAGTGATGCAAGTAATTTGTTTTAGGAAATGTTCATCTTGAGGTCTTGTATATCTTGTTTCACTTAAATCATTGAGCATGGCATTTAAATGTCTAACATCTGGAAAAAACGAATATTTAATTTTATGGAAATTTCTTTGGTTTTTGTTTTGAGTAACTTTAACAGAATAATATCGTCGTGTGTGTAGCTTAGGAGATAAGATCAGTCAGACGGTCGTTGTGCTAATCGTATATATAGCGGATAAATAGATAATAATATGTCGATTTATCATAAAACAATACAGTGAATATGTCGATAAATAATAAAACAATCGCGATACGACGCGAGTCGTATCGTGCATTCATCGCGCAGTTCGTCCTCGCGGCCGGGGTCTTGAGATAGATGAAGTATAGATTAATTTTGAAATACCTCTAACAGTATTTATAATACATTATGACGACTAGGGCAATTTAAAACAACTGATCATCGTTATTATACGTATTTCTATTTTTACTACTTCCACCGTTTTTCCGTTTTAAGCTCTAAAAATGGATATAACTGATTTTATGGGGACACTTTGTATGGTAGGTACTCAAATTTGTATGAGAGGTACCCCAATAATAAGTCGTACATACCTCAACATCTACTAGGCTCGCATTGTCCATAACTATCGATTGGCGAAAGAAATGTTTAAACGGACGTAGTTTACTCAAGTTATCGTGCATAGTAACATCCATACACATTCAGACAGTCACAAATTTCAGTTCAGTTTAGATGGACTCTAGGACATGCGAAACGTCGAGAAAAGTCTTTTTAAACTTTTAAATTTCATGTCCTAGAGCCCATCTAAATCACACAAAAAAATGCGTATATCCATCTGAATCAGGAGTCAAGAAAAATATTTTTGGACGATATAATATCATTATATTGTTTGCACGATTGTAAGACTTCGGCAGCCCTTTAAGTGGCCGAAGTAATATTATGTAATAAAAATTAAAAACTGAATCATATTTAGTAAACATATAGGTATTTTATATTGTCAGAGATGTGAGGGAGTGTATATAATGTATGTGTACAAATGTGTTGCTATTTTTGAAATGTCATGAGGATAGATTCAGTTACCGTTCTTCCTTTACTAATCAACCACCGAATGAAATATTTTTTTAAGAATCACTTGTGTCAGTCCTGAAATATACTTTAATTAATCATACACACGTTATGTACTCATCGAACGCAGGCAGAATCATGTGCACTTTTCGAGTATTTGAAAATTGTTCAGTAAAAAGTACCATTAACAGCCATCAATCTCTTTAGTCCGATCGCCGCAGGTGAAACTCTGGCTGTCACGAGCATCAATTTATTTTTTCGCCACTGCTTACCAATCATTAGCGAATATCCTCATGAACGCTGGAGAGCAATTTCCCATTTTGTGAAATTACTGCTGATTACCGGCGAGTGTAATCACCATAAAAAGTGCGTTATCTTATATATGTAAAAAAAAATCGCTACTCGCTACATTTTTAAAAATGTTATTAACAAGAGAATAGCGACGTCACTCTTTCAGCTATACCGTTTTGCTTTTCGTATATTCGGTTTTTCATAAAAGAAACTTGGCAGGGGGAAAACCCAAGGGTTTGCCAAACTTTGGCCCATATGAGTATTTTCTTGTATACAGGACTTACGACATTTCGTCATTTTTATCAGACACAGATGGATGGATTTACCCCAGGCGACTTGTACCTCATTTTACGCGACTCATCATGGCTAACAACTTTTCTTTTTTGCTATTTCCACCGTTTATTCCGGTTTAAGCTCTAAAAATATTAAATTACTTTTTGATGCTATCTAGCGGCCGAGTCGAATACTAATTCGTGACATACTGACGTACCCAGGCAGGGTGGTTAATTCATGGGCCGATAGAGGGTAATGACGGTCGTCATTAAATTAATTAACTAAAAATATCAATAAAATAATTAGGTAGTACAGACCCCAAAATAAACTGGGCTCTGCGTATTGGCCATTCGACTTATTGCGCATAGTAGCATCCACACATCCAGATAGCCGGTCATTAATTTCTTTTTGTTTTAGATGGACTCTAGAACATGTGAAACGTCGAGAAAAGTCCTTTTGGGCCTAGATTCCATCTAATCCACAAAAAAATGTGTCTGTCTACATGTGGAAGAAATTATGTCTTGTATACACTAACAAGTGTCAGTGTAATTTTAATATTAGCTTTTTTCTGTTTTTAGTTTCTGTTCCACTAATACCTGCTTGAGAGCCTAGTGATTGATTCTAATTTTATAATAGGTTTATTCTTTGTACACGTGACTATTTATAACAAAGCGATATGTGATGTCATAATGTCATTAGGACGGATTAAGAAAAATGTTCGCTATCAGTTCAGTGATTAATCGTCCTATAATCTAGAGCTGGCTCGCGGTCAACCTTTGAGCTTCAAATTTTAAATTGGCGGGGGGAAAACTTTGAGGGGTTGTCTACCTTCTACCAATACCTAAAACCGCTCGATTTCCGTCGCGTCGGTACCAGGCGCTCATAAGACGACGCAATCAGCGTAGGACTGGCGTCAAGGCTACGGGCCGCAGCCATCTCGGCCGACGCCGATATCGGCGTCTCGATCGGGCGTCAGATTCTAAAACAGAAATACTATAGAACTTTTGATCGCCATATATCGGTTTAAATTCTAATTACTCGCAAGAAAGCTTGTGGCGACACTCGATAGAATTTTAATAATTTAAAAAATAGGTTCAAAATACAATAAAAGACCGACCACTAATAGACGCATAGTGTGTTAATACATTCGTTTTGCTATTTTGTCAGAGAGGCGGCAGCCGTAAACTTAATTGACTTACAAAATCAACTGGTATCGATTGGCGAAGTATTTTTTGATATCGGACATAGTTTACTCGTTATCGTGCACAGTAACAAAACCTTGCAGAATTGTAAGTCTTGGCCCCCTCGTGGGGGGGGGGGGAGTAATTATCTCATTATCCACAGACGTTACAATTAATACATTATTTAAAACAAACTTCATCGTTAATTCTGAGCACTTAAAAAATTACATGCCATTCGCGAGTGTTTTAATGTTTGTATAAAAAATATTACTCTCTTCATACAGGAGCCCCACAGCACTTTTAAGACACTGCTGACTTAAGACGTCGTTTTCACGTACTGCTGAAGATATATTTAAGGTCTCCATCCGAACTGGTTTCGTCAAAACTCTTGCGATTATAGTGGTAGTTATACTTGAACGTTAACGTCTTTAAGTAAACCAGAAAGTACTCTTGTCGCCCTCTCAGCTGCAGCTAACAAACCGCAATATTCCTTCGAGTGGCATATGCCAGCAAGACGATCGCTGAGTAATTCTCCGTAAATATGCCAGCGTTTCACTACAATGCAATATGTATTCACAATGCTGTGCGTTGCTTGAAGGCTTACTTATATGTACATGATTGAGGAGCGCCAGGAAACGTGTTGTATATTCAGCGGAACGTACTACTCATTGTTCCCATATGCATTCTAATGCAAATCGAAGTCTGGAGCGACGAACGACATTGCCATTAGTCGGTAATAATGTCAAGCTTTTGTCTTGCGGCGTCGAGGGCGGGTCGATTGGATAACCAACTTCGGTTCGTGACTGCTATATTAAATAGTTTATATGTATTGACATAATTCTTTCACGTGATATTCTGCCAGGTGACAAGTGGTACTTAATCAAAACTACGTCTTAAATTATATAACGAATTTTTAAAATAGGTAGGTACCTGGTGCAAGTATTGAACTCTTCAAATACGGAATACGTTTGAAATATAGGCCCTAAAATATGTTATTTCGCTGCCGATATTCAAATGTTGTATTCTTTTTTTACTCTTACTGGTTGTCTGTCTCAATCGATGTCTCGTTTTATGTCTGTGCGTATTTCCAAGCTGTTTGTTATATTCAGAGCCAGTACCGCGACGAATGCTGTGATACCTAATATAGTTTAGCCGGCAACAATTCGTATTGCCAAACTGTATATTCCGAACGGAGCACCGCAGGTGAATGCCATATTACATTATGAAACGCATAATTTACGTGTTTTAGATAAAATAAAATAACTTTTTCGTTTTTTGTTGTTACTTATCTATATTATTTGGATACTTGTGATTATAAATCGTGATTATATATTTGAAACTAAACAGTATGGCAATATTTTAAACCACTACAGATAGAGATATATACCTACTGAACCGAGTCAAGAGATGGATTTTGAAGAGTTAAAATGGCATAATAATTAAGGAGTCTATATTTTTTAATAATTTACCGTTCCTCAAAAAGAAATTCAATTGGTCCGATTTTCTTTCGGATACAAATCATTAAAAGGGATTTTTGGATATTATGAGATTTTCGTTTAGAAAAGATTATTCTACACAGAAAAAATAGGTTAAATTAGCTGAATTTGACTAGGTTCAGGCTTTTGTTACTGGGAAAATAATTCTAAATATCTGAAAGTTGAATATAAAAGCGCTTTTCCTCGTTAACAAAGGCTTATACCAAAGTAGTTGTATGTAGGTAATATTTAAGTTAAAATGCGCTCAAATTTTAAATATTACGCATTTCTAAACCTCGATGATAAGAATGTACATCTCAAGTACAAGAATGCCTCAATTCTACAATAACACGCCTGCGCGAACATTTTCCATTGAATAGCGCGCCGTACAATTCACTTGTTTCCGCATCGGCACGGCCGCATCACGTCATACGGCTATGATATAATTGTGACCTTCTCAAGTACGAACAAGGTCAGTATATGACCGGAATGCATACAAAAGGCATTCCAGTCAATTTTCAATCAGTGCCAGTGTTACTCGAGGGATGGTAGCGGACGACCGCGTATCTAGGTCCCAGCTGCGCGCGGGAACAGCGAGAGTACGAATTTGTACATGACAATACTGGGCACGCCCCAACCCCCGGCGCAGAAACCCCATTAGTACTTCTTCTGGAAAGCCTCAAAGCTCTCGTCCATGAGGGAAGCGCTCTAATACCTACTTCGACCGGTAAATCAAGAGAATCCCCAAATTCCGCGTCGCCGAAAAAGTCGCACGCAGCGGGAACCGCGTAAGTACCTAGTCTGGAAATTCCACGTCGAAGAGGGGAGCGTGCAAATACCTACTTGGACGGACAAGTTAAAAAAAGCCCCAAAGCTCGCGTCACCAAAACAACCGCAAGCGCGAGTCCTGGCCCAGCCGCTTCTGTCCACCGCTCTAGGGTCTATTGAGTCACTATCTCGATGCGCGGATTGGTACCCCCAGAGGAGTGCAGCGGCCCGCCGTCTTGGGAGTATAGGTAGTTGCGGCTTGAGCTGCAACTTTTCGACGTGCAACCAAACTGCAGTTTGAGTGCACACTACACAGCAGATACTTACCACAGGGCGCTCAGAACTGCGACATCACACTCGAAAGCCTGATCAATGGGCCCAGCTCGCGCGAAGCCCCGCTAAAGCGCAATAAAATTCCCAGCAGCAGACGTCACGGGCATTGAAAAAAACCCGTCGATTGCCTAATGGAATATCAAATGAGTCATTGTCGCTCGAGGGACGGTGGTGGTCGATTGCGTCCCGCAGTCCTGGCTGCACGGGAACCGCGTGAGTATTTATACGGGTTAATACTGGGAATGCCTCAACACTCGATTCGGCACGGAAACCGCATTGATACCAAGGCTGGAAAGCCCGCATTGGAGAGGAAAGCACGCTCGTACCTACTTGGACGGACAAATCGAGGAAAGCCCGCCTCGCCGGAACAGCCGCACGCTGCTACCAGCTACGAGAGTCCTGGTCCAGTCGCTCCTACCCACTGCACTGGGGTCTGCCGTGTCGCTATGTCGCCGCGCTGATTGATACACCCAAAGGAGAGCAGCGGCCCACCGACTTAAGAGTAGTAAGTAGTTACCGCTGGGGCCGCAATTGTCGGCGTGCAGCCGTCGCACGAAAGCAACCAGAGCTGCAGCTCGAGGG
The DNA here is from genome assembly GCA_027564375.1 of Micropterix facetella. Classification (NCBI taxonomy): domain Eukaryota; kingdom Metazoa; phylum Arthropoda; class Insecta; order Lepidoptera; family Micropterigidae; genus Micropterix; species Micropterix facetella. The sequence goes on along the minus strand of JAOPUG010000007.1, from coordinate 1,052,052 downwards.
CACTTTATAAGATACCTAGCACAGGATGCTCAGCCCTGCGACGATATAACCAGAAATCCAGCTTAATGAGCCTGACGTATGCAAAGCTCTGCAAAGGGCAATTGCCCAGCGGAAGAAGTCACGGGCTTTGGACAAGGTCCGTCGACTGACTCGCGTCAAATGAGTTCGATTCATGTGTGCTCACTGAGAGGTTCTTCCACCGGTAGCCCAGTACGGTCTCTCCTTCGATCCTTGCCTGCTCCCCCGAGTGACGATTCTTAGTATACCGCCATGTCTCACTGGCCATCCCAAAGTATCGACATTCTTCTTCTTCCCGATATTCTTCGAATATCTACAGTTCCGTTACCTAGGTTACTACCACCGAGTCTCGCCGGTTAGCCCAAAATGTCGAAATTGTATTTCCTTCCGTTATTCTTTTTCCTAAAGTACCTTTACCTAATATAGGGAATGCGTCATCAGTTCCACATTTGAGGTCTTCAAAAACGCCGTTGTTAGCAGAGTGGGCAGAGCATTGTCGTGATGGAGGGCTATTCTGCTACGAGGATGCTTTTTACGAACTTTATCTAAAACACTGGGCAAGCAAATGTTGACGTACCACTCTTCAGTGACTGTTCTTTGTTTTGTCGCGTGATGACCCGTGAAATCGTCGCGTAATGCCCCGTCTTACTAAAAAAATAAGCAACTATCATTTTACCAGTGCTTCGACTTTTCTTGACTTTCATCGGCCAATCCTCCAAAGGAAAGAGTCACTCCGCCGATTAACTGTTTTTTTCAGGTTCGTAACAGTACACTCAGCTTTTATCTCTTGTTACGATATTGTATACCGCTAAACCCGTCGTATTTTTTTACCATTTTATCACACCGACCTTTCAGGTGTACATGCAAAATATTTTGCACTTGGCTCATGCCAATGTTCGATGTTGTACGAATTTACTGATATGTAATTTTTTATCCGATTGAATTAGTTGTAGTGCAGCATTAATATTAGTTTCTGTCACCGCTGTCGTAGGCGACCTTCATGTGAATCGTCTTATAGATGAACATTTACACGTTTGAATTCATTATACCATAAATACACAGAGCTAAGATATAAGGCGTCATCATCAAATGCTAATTGAAGTCTTTGGCAACTTTCTTGTTGACTTAACTGACAGCAAAGTTCTTAAAAAATAATACATCTAAAATTTTCTCGACTTAAATCCATCGTTTGGTAAACACGCAATATGGCGCCACAAAGAAAAAACACATAACAAAATGTATGCTACAGTCAAATAGATCCATTTTGAAAAATAAGAATTACTTTTTTAATATTTTTGACGCAAGTGGCCAGATCCAGAACCTTTCAGTGTAATATTATTATATCAGCGCTTTCGCCCGCGTTGCTTCAATATAAAGTTTGGCAATACGAATCATTTATTATTACTGCCAAACTGGTACTGATTTATCGTGGTACTGTGTCTGAATAGAACACAGAGTTCGGAAAGATGCCTTCCGGAGTTTGAAATGAGATACTTATTATTACTCTGGATACACATCAGGAGAGAGACATATATTTGTCGAATGTCGAGAAGAGCGACGATTACTTGATCAAATGTGAAGCGAAGAGGTTTCCTATTGATAATCCTAATAAGGGCTTTCTGAACCTTTCTCGGCGGATCTAGTATTAATTTTACCGTGCGTATGTATGAAATAATGGTATGTAAATGTGCGATCAACCACTGTTATCCTGAATCTTGACCTATTACATATACTTTATAAGTGAAACAGTATGACGATGATAGTACAGAAATAGATGCAAGAGGTGTCTGCTGCGGAGAAATTTACAAAGTTTTCTTATGAAAAACTAACTCGTACATCACGACGCCATCTCAAAATTAAAAAAACTTCCACAACTCTGTACAACGGCTGCGTGGATAAACTAAGCAAGTTATTCGGTTCAGAAATACGCAACCACCTCATGTAAAAAGCAATTATTATATCTGTCATTAGTTATTATATTTGAGAGTGAATTCACATTGAGTTGACTCATTTAATGCTAAATTTGGTTTAATCCATATCTATTTATTTATTTATTTATTCTTCGGGAAACAGACAGTGCTTCGTTAATTATTACAAAATTATGTTAGTACAATATTTCACTAGCCGATTAATTGTTTCCTTCAGTAGTGTCTTACAGTATTTCTTTATACAAATTATGAAAATTAAATTGAGTTAAATTAAATTACTTTTGAATTACATTATATGTTTAATCGCAAATTCGATTAGTGCAAGCAAGACTAGTAAGGGATAGGATATAAAAGGAAAGGAATGGGGTATAGGTATATGTGTTATTTTTTATTGGTTTATTTAATTTTTGCTGTTTGTTATA
>JAOPUG010000007.1:918632-929548 GCA_027564375.1 Micropterix facetella | reverse complement strand
TGTCATAGATCCAAGCCTTTCTAGGGCCAGAAATTAGCAAGGAATCTATTTTTGCCAGGCAACTACTGAAATGCTCTATTACATGATCAGCAGAGAGGTCTTTACCCTGATAGGTGATTTTCCTGCCGCGGAATTTAAAATGATGATTTGGATCAATAAAGGAGATATTAGAGTCCTTGTAGACCAATTTGGGGTCATATGTAGTGAATTTTGTGTTTATGCGGACGAGTCCAAAACAAAAACATTTGCAGGGTTTCACTCTTATACAACCTGACCAGTTTCAGAACAATATAATATACTGAGAAAGCCGAACAAATTGGAAAAAAGATCACGTGTGTCTGGCTAAATAAAAAATAAAAATTGCGTTACCTTTTGAACGCCATGAGGCATATGATCGTCATCTTCTCAACTGGCGTAGAGTTTCACAATGTTTTCCTCGTTTTCTTCCAGGACACACGAACACAAAAAAAATTAAAATATATATAAATAATATATAGGCGTAGGTATTGGCACTGCCATCCGAACGAGATCTTCACCTGCCGAATAATAGTTTATTGCAGTAAATGGAAAAATTCATGTTTGTTTATAATTTCATGACAAACGCACAATTGTAAAGGACTGTCGGGGCGTTGTAGATATACCCTGTAACAATGTGATATCTTAAAATTGGTTCAATAAAATGTTTATAAAGTCGTTCAAAACTCAAAATAATTTACGGCTTCAACGGTTCCAGGCAGTCCGTAGACCGTCGACAGACTCTCGATGGCGAACTCCTTCCTATCGAATTCATTCAATTTTACATCAGCCGGTGGTTGATGCCCGGCAAGCTTGTAACTTTGATTTTGCCTTTCGGGCAAACAACTTTTAGGTCTGAAATTTTAATTGTAGTTTTAATAATAATCTCGGCTGCCCATAATCTCATAATGCAAATAAATAAACACACTTACCCCTAACCAATCTTTAATACTTTTGCGGACTCCCATTCCATTGAGTGTGTCCGCAGTCTCAGCTCACAGCTTTTTGTTACTATCTAATTGAGAATTTCCTGTAGGTAAATAAAGAAAAAGTAATTAGACAAACGACATCGCAAAACATGTGAAAGTTAGGTTAAGTACTATATCAGTTTGAGCATGGCTTCGATTCAAATCGATTTACCATAATTATGATTAAGGCCCGCGATTAATACTGATGTGAAAGGCAAAATTCAACACGTTGAAAGCACGTGTATGTACAACACGTATATAACTATTCTTATGTAGTTACCGTTAACCATCTCCGGTATCCATGCTACTGTAATGAGCACAGGAGGAACTCCTGCTGCTTCGTCATCGTCGCTTTTTTGCGGCATCTATTGCGAGTGGCAAACAAACAAACGTTGTAGAGTCTCGCGAAATCGAGAGAATTGCCAGCTTTTTATTTCATTATCATAGCCAGCGAGGAAGTCGAAAATTTTATCACGTGTGTTAAATTTGACAGAACCGCAATAGCAATATTTTTAAAGCATGTACTAATCCTGCTTATTTTTAAATTATTTTAAGTCGATGGCAACACAGTCGGTCCCAATATCTACCGTTTCAGACAATGGTTGATGACTAAAGATTACAAAAAATAGGCAACCGAGCAACGCGTCTCTAGAACAGTAGAATTGACAACATCGCATATTTATTGCAGGGCACATAATTATACCATAGACTTATATAGGCAATTTTGATCACCATTCTATTAGCTAGTAATGGCGCATTGGATGACGAGTAAACTTCTCTTCACGAGTATAGAGGTTCGAATCTTACTTATGTTATAGTTTTTTCTGCCAATAAAAACACTTTTTTTTTGTCTTGGACGACCAAAAACACTTTTTTTGAGTATTTTTTTAAATCTCATATTTATAAATTTTATTATAGTCGCCTACTAAATTTATTAGTGTGGCTCCCAAAGACATCAGCGCCACCTATATTTTACGACGAAAAAACGGTTGCTTTCAATGCTAAATTTTGGCAATAATTATATTTAGAGACTATTAGTGACATCTACACGTTGCGTTTCGTATTAAAATTCGACCTGGCCGAAAAAAACTATGAGAGTAGGCAATCTCTCTATTATATTATCTTTGATGAGAGGAATGTGGTTAAGTGTAAAAAAACTAATGACGTTGTTATTTGATTAGAAATTATCAACATCTCATTAGTAAAAATTGTAAGGATACCGTAAATAAAACGACGAACAGGTACTTCGTAATCTCCATGAAATTTACCTCTCCTCCATGAATTCACAATTTCCAAGAAATTTACTTCAAATATACTGATAGTAACATATTTCTAAAACACTAAAACTAGTGGTTGATCATTAACAAATGCATGAAAATTTAACCAAAAAAGTGTATGTTTTATTGTCAAATGGCATAGAATATGTAGTTTTATTTCAAAATATATTTCCATAGAAAAATTTTAGGGAACAATAATAATAGCTTGCATATTTATTTAGAAATAAGAAAACCCGCTTTAATTTGTTTTTTATAACTTAAATTAGTTTTTGGGAATAAATGTGTAATTTGGCAATCTGATTTTTTATTTTTGCATTATTTATTATTACAAAAGTTTTGACGAAATTTACTTAACCATAAGCATGAGTCATCAATAAATTATAATGCCAGTAGCGGCAACACCCGCCTACCTCTCCCAGAAAAACCAAAACGTAAAAGTAGATGGCACTTTGCGAAGAAATTGGCACTTGCATTCGTTCTTTCGTTCAACGCCCGGACTGCAGAGATTATTAACTCGTTAAAACTCTCTCCGGGCAAATAGGCAGCGATCACACAGAAAGGAAAAATAAACCGTTTAGGGCGACTGACCTTTGGTTTAAGGGATTGGCGGACGACGTCTCGGCAGAGACTTAAAATAGCATTGTACACTTAGCACATAAAGGACTGCTTCACAGTCGCTAATGCATGGCGGCTGTCGCTGCAACAGCTGTCTAACTGTCTAAAGAAGCGTATTTGTTTCTAACTGAAACAGTCATTCCATTCGTAAGGGCTTTGTACAATCATAGTCAAGTCACTTTATACAAGAGAATTCGGGAAAAGGGCCAAGAATGCGTGACAGATATAATTTTACAGATAAATTACTAAAAAACATGCCACTAGAGCAGCGTTTGCAAACTATTTTTTCCCTTTCCCGGTTATTTTTATACCTCCCCTTCGTTTACTGAGGCCTGTTCTGTCGTATGTAATATTAATAACCACAAAAATACGCACACTTGACATACTCTTTACTAGCCGCTTAGGTCAAATTGAGCGAATAGAAGACGGAGAGGGACGGTGCGGACGGGACGCGGGGCGAGAAAAATAAACATCGCGAGACGATTCATCACTCTTCTTACCGAATACCTGCCGCAGGGCGCTCAACCCTGCGACGCCACATACAGAAAGCCGGGTCAATTGACCCGGCGCACATCAAGCACCGCTAAAAGGCAATTTCTCAGCGGTAGACGTCACGAGCCTTAGACAAGGCCCGTCGACTGGCTGACGACGATAGCTCATTAGTAAAGCGGTGTTTGCGATGACGAAAACATCGCGTCTCTCTCGCCAACCGAACGACGTGCCACACCATTTGATTATTTAAGAGTATAAATGGTTTAAACAACAAGGAAACAATGTTGCAATCCATTATTTTATTTTTATGGCCCGTTGCCGGATCGCGATTCACCATGTGGGAAGCGCTGCACTAGAGCATAATTAATATATTTTAAAATCGAAGCTATCGCGCCTGTCTAACATTAAAAAATGAAAATGGATATTACCGCGTGTTGCGCAAATACGGCAGCTGCCGACTAGGCAAGCCACCGACACCGAGCTCTTCAAGTCTATTTGTTAAGTTGTACATATATTTTTTATAATATCGGTAAAATCGAAAAAGGACACAGAATATGGCGAAATAACCGTCACTGTTTGCATTTTATATAAACCTTTTTCAATTTTTATTTTTTTAAGTGTATGCTTGCACCTGAGAAATATTTCTTTAAGCTTTAAACAAAACCGAGCGGCAGAAAATACGCATATTTCACAATAAAGCCGGAGATAAAAACGATAAAATGTCCCACAAATGGTTGTAATCTTTAAAACTACAACAAAAGAAAATATTTCCTCTCGAGTTATCTACTAATCTCCAAAAGGGTAAAAACGCGCGCCTAAATAAACCGATAAAAGGTAATTCCAACCCGACTGTCGAAAAAATGTTATCTAAAGAATAAGCTATTTTATAAGATGTAGATCATAAAAATCAGACAGCAGTTAAGAAATATGAAGAAAATTATCTATAACTTTAAATCAGAATAGGATATTCCAAAATTGTTAAAATTGTGTAACCTTAGGTAGTTTAGGCATATACTAGCAATATTTAGGAGGGTAAAGCTATAGTATTTAGAGATATAATTAAAAGAAAAATACGATACTAAAATACCGGTAACAACATCTATCGCACATTAATGCAAGTACACACCGTGCCACCCGGCGAAATTCGCTTTACGTAAGAATTCAAAAATAGCCAATCAAAATATTCACTGGAAAACACGACCAATTAGAATCGGTTTTCCACCCTTAAAGGCTATTTAAGCGGGGAGACTAGCTCACCAGTCAGTGTGCATTGTTTCGTTTCGCCGGAGTGTATTCGGTTGTGTGTGCGAAACGCCAACCACGCGGATTTTATGTATTAAAAGTTCGTCGAAATAAATATTTGATAACTATAAATCATTCTAGTAGTAGTTGTGCTATGTTGATAAATTGTATGGAAAAAAACGGCGCGACGGAACATAACAGCCCTCGGGATTTTTTTTCTTAATAATATTTAATAATCAGAACCCGAATCTTACGAGTTCTTCGGATAAGTTCGAATTATAGAAGATAAATAACATAACAAAAACTTTAGTGTAAAATTTGCTGTAAACTTTATTTCACTGTTTTGCTAAAAATTAAAATGTTCCTCCTTTAAAAATGACTTTTTCTACTTATGCTAGTTTTCCAACATAGAAACCACCTATGGAAATACAAAGTTAGTAGTGAGTGCGAACGAGTCGATGGCCAGCTTCACCAATGAACTCTCGAAGGGAACCGATTCATCGTCGAATCACCGACTTCCAACGGGGAAATCTTCACCGAGGCCTGCACTCGACTAAACTTGCCAAAAACTAGACACATTGGTAAGTCGCTCATTTCTTCACCACCGTGGCAAGTTAAGAAAAACCTGGTGGGCCTTACCATGGACCCACACCGTTGGGCGAACTGTGCCGCACCTGTGGAGTCCCTAGAAAGGCCGCCTCACCGCGTAAAGTTGGTGGCACCCCATGTTTTATCGCTGTTGGGGCGAACGTGCTCAGATATTGTCCTCGGCTAACTCCACATTACTGCGGTTCTTCATGGATTCGATTAATATTATCCAGGATCAGAATGAGGGTGAAATAGAAATAGCACCAGTAACTTCTATAACAAATTTGCGAATCGAATAATAACAAGCATGTTATTTGATTTATTTCTTAATTCTATCACTAGTTGTATTTACAGGCTATGAATATATAGTGTGTGCAAATATAATTTCCACAATAGCATAGAGCGATTACATTATTTTCATTATTTTATGTATCTAATAATGCATTAGAAGTTATGCAAACCGGCGAAAACTTCTCGACACGTGGAATCAGAATAATGGACGGGAAACAATATTGAAAAACGAGGTTTGACAAATTGTATACAGTTCTAGGGCATCACAGGTACAGATAAAAATAATTATGGGAAATAAAATATAAAATATGGTATTTATATATGTGTTTCATTGAATTTAAATTAAAATAATGATCGAAGAATGGGGAAGAATGATTGCGTGTTTTTTTATCCGCTATCTGGTATTTCTGTAACAAGGAATTGCGAATAGCACTTTTCCCGCCTTGCTAATTAAACCCAACATTTCATAATTTGTACTCCTAGCTGAGGGAATACATACCTCACTTTTTCGAAATAAACTTACAACACGTAAAGATATAGTAAGCTTAAATATTTATGAGATATTTTGTCACACAAAAGTAACGCGTACCGTCGATTGGATGAGTTTATTCTCTCTACATCGTCATCTCCCGACTATGGCTAATATAGGTGCATTGACAACGGCCTTTGTCGGGCACTACAATTATTATTGAAGATTCGATAATAGCGCCAATCTGAAATATGTCGATTTATTGGCAGTTTCGCACTGGCAAAAATAGCACACTACAATACGTATATTCGTATATACAATACGTATTTCGTGTGTTGTATGTGTATGTAATATTTATTTTTTGGCTTGGTGGCTTTTGTAAATACAATATAATCATGTTTACTGTTTAATTTTCATATAGGCAATCAAATATCAATCGCCCATGTTAATTAAAAATAACAGGAAAAGTATCGATATACATTGGCAACTTTGGCCGTCCCGTTATTGGTAACGCCTGACTTATCCAAAATGGCTTAAAACCTATTCCAACAAGTTTATCTCGTCACCACGATTCCAAAAATAACCCAAAAAAGCTATCCTTGCTCTACCTATTGGTCAGATCCTACTTAAGGCCAAGTAAACTAGAATGCACCTTCAGGAGTAACTGTGGAGCTCGGATCGAATTTGCTGCCACCTCGTGGTATTCAGGGTCACCCAGGGAGGCTGTGTACTAAATTTTGTTAAGATCGGATCACAGGAAGTTTTCGGACATACGGACAAACAAACAATTAAACGCACAGCATGTATCAGACTATAAGGCCCGTCCTACGTAATATTACGGACTGGCCAAAAAGGGCTCATTTTAAAGACTACTTGAATTTACAATATGGTCGACACAGAACCTATATTATTTTCACGTGTGGTCATATTACGAGTCAACCACTAGCAAACACACGCCGTTGTTAGCCTTAGTTCAACAGATTCAAGAATTTTCTAGAAAATATAAATTAATTACGATCTACTCTTGACAAAATCTAAACATGGGGGGAAGACCAAACAAAACACTGGCGATATTAAACGTAATATATTTGACCACGTCTCACTCGACATGCCCGAAATTAACAAGCTTTAATGTATCAAAAAGACGAAAGAAAACGTCCGCGTGTGCTCGCCTTTTTCCCCAGGTTGTTTATCAGTTAAATGTCAAAAGAGTACAAAGCGAGTTGCACACGACCACTGCGATTTATTTTTCATATAATGCGTTGCGTTTCTTCGTGAACGAAAATCAGTAATCAATTCTCGTGACCGGGACAGGGCAGTTAGTTATATGTGCCTCATACTACGGGCGAACCCGATGCCCCGGGATATTATAATGAGCTTTATCGTTTTATCACCCCGAGATGACTACAAGGACTTGCAGACAATACAATCCACACATCCAGCTCCGCCACTGCCGGTTAGAATTCGGAATTACCACACAGCGGGCAATCCTCGCCCCCTGACTCCCAGATTTCGAGCGGATTTCTCCATCCTCCCGTCTGGTCATTGGTTCGACGTCACTTGTGCAGCTTCTACCTGTTGATATGTCGGATCCGAGGCGTCCTTTGCCCAGCTACTTACTTAAAATTGGCTGGCCAACGTATCGTTTCTAAAGATATGTGACAACAGGTCAACATCTACCCCCGCTGTCGTAAGAAGCTACATTTTTAGACGCCTCCGGGTTTCTGCCGTTTGAGCAGCAAGGAGAGTAAACTGATCAGTGCGTCAACCGACCAGTTCCGCCCGAGGTATTCTCCCAGACCAGCACTTCGGCTTCACCAGATTAAGTCTCTTTTCGAGGAGGCTCCCGGATAGGAGCTGTCCCGTGAGTTGAGCCGGGCGAGGTTGAAAAATGCGGCAATCTGGCCCATGCAGCGCGAAACTATTAGGCACCAACGGGCTAGGCAATTGTTGTTGCTACGGGCGAATACGGCCACTCCGGAGCGTTTCAACGAACTTTATCGCTATATCACCTCGGAGTGAAACACAGACTTGGTGGATCTAACCTTTAATATTCTGGAGAGGTGCGCATGTTTTAATCAGGGGCAGCGAATCACTGTCCACTCAATGGGATGCAAATTATTTTTAAAATTAATTATTTTCAGTAATTGCGTTTAAGTTTGAGCGATGCAAAACTGTGCATTGAGACACGGTATACACATATGTGTACATGTATAATCCTCGGCGAAAAACGCCACTAGTCAACTCTACGCTCAGTGCCATCTGTCAGATTCGTCCTGAATTACTTGGTAACTAACAGAATCGGGGACGAACAATAAAATTGGGTAGGAAGTGATAAAGATCGTCAATAGTATAAGTTATTAAAGTAATAAATTAGACTTAAAATTATTAAAGTTCTGCATACCTTTTTAAACGTATTTCTTTTACATATTTCATGTTAAATAATAGCGGCACACTCTACGCTATTAAACTACTATTTATATTAAACCGCTACGGAATGATGTCATTTCAGGATAGTTGACTTAAGTTATTTAGGGATAGTAAACCACGAGCTCCAAACTCTATAGAACGAAGGTGAATATTAAAGGTGTTGCGGTTGATACAGGGGGGGGGGGATATCAAAGGATACAGTGAAGACAAACCCTGTACCCCTCTTCCCCAACCGACCAGGGAGTTGCGAGAACGAGTTTTTTCAGTAATTAATCAAAATAACCAATTCTCACTAATTTCCACCAAATAATTTAAAAGGGCGATTTTAGGGACCGTGATAGATTTATCCCATGGAGTGCAAAAATCACAGTTCGGGAAGCACAAAAACGACTGCAAAAATCAGCATTATTGTACATACGAGTAATATCCTCTATTGAAATGCAAAGTTGGCGATGAAACCATGGAATGAATACCCATATCTACCAGCCAGACATTTAAACAAACCACAAAAATACAACAATTTTTGTACCCAGATAAGTTTAAACGATATATCGATCGGCACCTAGTTTCAAACATAATCGAGGTAGATAGCCTGCAACGTATACTTCTGTATTTCCGTCTCTCTCTTTTCGCCTGCCACACCCAGGGATTGCGTCTACCACCTTATTAACTAGAGTCTCACAAGTGTAAGCTATCTGGATTTCGTTAGTTAATTACTATCGATTCATTACCCACTTAGTTACTAGAGATTTTTTTTTGGTCGAAATTTTAACCTGGCTATCAAACTGAACTTTTAGATCAGAAATTTCCAAACGTTGTGGCGCATTCCCATCGGGGAAAGTAGACAGGTCTTAAGGTAGTAGTCAAGCTAGCTAGAAGCTTTCTAGAAGCAATGTTTTTAATTGAAAATTTCTACAAGAACAAATATTTTTTTTAATTTCCCTGCGGCGCTATTCATATTACTACTATTAAAGATGTTTTGTATTCCTGAAAAGCAATATATGCAGGTGGTGGAAGCATTAGATGGAACCCCCATCCCCCACCATTACAAGGCTGGGTTAGATTCACTCCCAAAGCAAAATCCAAGCTACTTGACTGACAATAAAAACAATTAAATTTATTGAATTTGTACAATGAATGTCACTAGTGGGTAATAAAGAGTTAAAAAGTTTCTGCTATGAAGGGGAGCGCCAAAAATTCTGATAGGCTTTGGAGGGGAACAAATCATATGGTTGGGAATCCTTTTTGTAGGCATTCTGATATTAATAAATTTGGTAGATATACCCAATTCTTTCTTGATAAAGCCACTAACAATGCGTGACTGTTCTAAGTATTGCCTGTATAATAATTGCAATATTTTATTTGCGTTCGATTTTAGAACCCTTTGTATTTTTCTCTTAGATTTTACTGAATTGCTATTTTAGGTTCAATTTTCAAATTCGTCATTTTCTGCTTTAAAATTTTAATTGGTAAACTCGTAAACCACTAAAGATATTAAGAAATGACTCGCATTTATTTGTTTTTCTATGACCATTATTAATGTATTTGTTTTTAGAGCGAAGCTTTTTTACTGGGGTTACGCGCGGCGAGAGTGAACTGGCAAAAACTGTAACGGGACGCTTTTGTTGAGACGCTTTATCGTCAGAAGTGTGAGACGCTTGATCGTCAGAAGTGCCTATACCCCTTCCCCGCCCCCTCCAACTTAACCCCCTCCCACCCTGACCCCCGCTTCCTAGCCCTTTCCCTCGTGTCCAATACGACACAATAAATTGGATTTGTGCTATTCATGCTCTCTAGCAGAATATAGCGAAACTAGTCTAGACACCGCTATAATCAGTACTTGGCACGCCTGATAGACGGCAGATGACAGCGCCGTTAAGAAATTTCTTTAAAATAAACATTGAATTAGTTAAGAGCTACGCTCCTATCGGGTGTCACACGACACCTCTGTCTTTTTTTTTATTTTGGAATTGCTGCAATTTTGAAACAAAACAGCGGATATCTGTAATCAGCTTTTCCAATCGCGGCATTAGTATGAACTATTTTTATACGAAATTTGGTTCTAAGTGGTCGTGTAGTTTCTGAGCACACACGCACACACGCACACACATACATACACACACCCTCACACTTTCACACACACACACACATACACACACACCACACACACATACACAGAGATAGATTCCCAGGATCTCAAAATATGGATATCCAGTGAAAATTCGCATTCCAAATTTTGCTCGGAAACAAAACTTTCTATTAAAAATACTTTTTATTCTATTAAAAGATTAAAAAACCGGTGTGAAACCAGCTTAAGGGGCGAAGATCTATATGTGTCGCGGCCGGCCCGCCGCCGTAGACACTGTGACGTCTCCGTCGACATAAATTAGCCCAGTTCCTGGGAAGCCAATGATTTAGTAGGGAGTAAGCATAACGGCGGTGTATCACCGACGACACCCACCCAGACCTCACCCCCTCCCCCCTCCTCACGCCCCAGCCGGCCCCCCGCCCGGCTCAAGTAGCGGGCCG
>JAOPUG010000007.1:887052-897613 GCA_027564375.1 Micropterix facetella | reverse complement strand
ATATATCTTCCATTGTACTCATACGTATATAGTTCAGTCTGTTCTTATAAGTCCCAAAGCCCTAGTGCACACTGTAGTTCAGATATATAATAAAACGTCTTTGGACGCCCTCCACCTATTTTTATATTCACCGTATTGCGGATTCCACATTTTATATGCGAACTCTAAAGTGCTACGAATATAAGAGAAGTAAAGCATTTTCTATATACTTATATTCGAGAATGGTTTAGATATATTCTGCTCGCAATAAGAGTCCTCAACGTTTTACTAAAAATGCTATTGATGTATTGGTCAAACGCCAGCTTCTGGTCCAGTTGTACACCGAGATCTTGAATGCACCGCACTTCGGGGGTATACTCGCCATTTACGTGGAATTCGAAATTAATGAATTTTCTTCTGCGACTGAATGTAATTACAAATCATTCTACGACTGGATAGTTGGATGGTAGGTTTAGATGATGTGCTGACTTCGCTATTGCCCCTCTGGTTGAGCTACTTTCCGTGTATTGGTGTGAAAAGACCGGGAGAAATATTCGCATATTTCTGGCTCATCAGTGGTGAGTTGGTCGCCATAGTTCAAACACTGAGGTATGTTGTTTCCATTGCGCACGGACTTTATATATGCCTAGAATTGTCTTGGGTCCTTCTCGATATTGCACTGTACATGCGAAATAAAGCTTGCATAACATTACATCTGAAGGGCCTTACTGCGACGTCGCAAGAGCGCAAAAGATTCGTAATCCAAAGGGTTTCCGTGTCTTTTCCACTTTCTGTGGAATTTTGACTTCCCCTTTAGGATATTTATCAACACTTGGGGGAACCAACAGTGGTGTGTTGATTTGCGAGACGATTAGTGTGGAGCATGAAGCTCAATAGCCTCGTTAATAGCATTATATAAATTGTCCACCGCTGTGTCTACAGGAAGTTATCAATGAAGTCATTCCATGGTTTGTTTTGTTTAGGCATGAAATACATATTACTGCGGAATTACAACATTTATTTTTAAAACCAGTAGCAAAAAAAAAGCACACTGCATCAGCTTGGTAAATATGTCAACGCCACCTAACTAGGCCTAGACCTGTACCAAGGCAGGCGTACCAGAAATTTATTTACTCACATAGGTGTTATTATATTTTAAAGAGTATCAAAAAAAAACAAATTAGGAACTTATTTTAAAATACATATATACAAAATTATGGTCACCCGGTCTCGGGTGGCGTTCGGAGTAAAGGACTCCACGGGTCCGCGATATTTCCGAGCTACGGAAGGCCGCGTTACTGCGGTAGGTAGAGGCTGCGCAAGCAACTTCAAGCCTGAGATCAGACCTGATCTGGTAGTCAGGGAGTGAGGTTGTCCGCTAGGTGGCAATTCCCAGTGCCTTGCCGTCGGGCGTTGGACTCTGATGGGCAGTGGCGAATTTGGATTGTGGATATGTATTTTGGAAATGCTGTATGTTTCACCTCGGGGCGATGTAACGATAAAGATTGTTGAAACGCCTCGTAGTGACGGGTTCACCCGAGTAAAGTCAAATCCAACGTTGTAATGAGATAATGACGGTATGCTGTCTAGACGTCTGGCGGGTAGTGATCATTTGATGATAAGGGTTGCTATGTATATTTTGATTGATTTTATATACAATTTAACTATTGTTTTCTCACTTGCCTTTAAATATATGATCGTTAATTTTTTTCCAAGAGGAGGGTGGGCGTCGCTCCTTATTTCGATATTCTAAGTTTGCGTTTGAAGAAGATGAGTAAATTTATTATAATTTAATTTTGTTTATTTAAAAAAACCACCATACCAATGTACATTAATTAGTAGACAAACATATTAAATAATACTGTTACACTAAAAAAATATTTTCCACTAAATAATAACAATTTGACATTAATAAAAAAAGGGAGAAACCAAGGAGATAATACAATATGTTCATAGCAATACATACGTTTATACACGTAACAATACCTACATACTGATATGACAGATAAGTACATTCATAAATATTCAAATACATAATATGATATGATGAAATTTGATAGATGCATATTACTTAAATATGTATTAAAATATGATTATATAGAATAGAAAATGTGTTTGGATACATTAACATTACATATTATTTTAAATATATGAAATATATGTATACACATTTTTATTAAATTTACAATTTTATTATACATAAAATTATTTTATTTCTCAACATCCAATTATCACAGCGAATCTTCGACAAAGAGTTTTCTTTTAAGAAGCATATTATGTACACATGTCATATTTTCAAATTTCGGATTTTCATTTGTCGGATTTATTACTTGGAAGCATAAATGATAAAGCAACGCAAAGAAAAAGAAAGCCAAAAGATGCAAATAGAGTAATATCGCAATAGGGTTCAAAAATAATACCCGTTAGATAACTCCCTAAAGATGATCCTAACCGTGATATCATCACAGATAAACAGCCAGCCATTCCTCTTAAATTTGTAGGATAAATATCAACAATAAAAATTGGCATGATACCAACAATAATGGTTGAATAACCTATAAAGGTAAAAATAACGACGGACGTAACTGCATGCGGGATCCAATATAAAATGAAGGCACAGAAAGCGTTCAGTGAAAGGACGTATATTGTAATAGATTTCTTTTCCATCACTTTAAGAAGATAAGCGATTATTATACTGATGACACACCCACCTATTCCAAAACTTCCAACAGCGATATAAGCAAACATATCTATTGAATCATCACAGGTTACCGAAAAGTGGTCGGTTTCACTTGAACTGTTGTGATTGAAAACCTCACAGAATGTTTTGCTGTATATATCTCCTACGTTAAGGTTCATGCTGAATTTGTGGAAAATGTAAGGATACCACATTGAAAATGAACTTCCCACTAAACAGGCACAGAATAGGCTTACATAAATTATTACGGTGTATTTAAGGAGTGGCTTGCGAATTAATGGCTCGCATTGCAGACGTAAAGATTTAAGAAAGGGAACTTTCTTTTCGTCTTTCGCGCTTTTTTCGATTTCTAAGAAGCGAACGGGATACTGATCTGAATCGGTGTTCCATTTGTATACTTTACGTAGCACTGCAATGGCTTCTTTTTCTCTATCATTGGTCAACAGGAATTTCGGCGTTTCTTGCATAAATATCAAGCATAATGAGGAAATTCCCATTGGGAGACTCAGAATGATTGATAATAACCTCCATGGCCTAAAAATAATCCCAATTAATGGAATATTATAGCTGAAGTTCAAATAAGACGTTAATGGATATGCTATCAATGCAATCGCAAAATCTGTTAGACAATTCGCAACTGACAGCATCGTCAATATTTTGTCTCTATAACTTACAGGTAGAAACTCTCCAAGGTAAGTATATGAAGCTGAAAATGACGCTGATGCAAAAGACATAGATATGAATTTAAAAATAGTCATCGATGTCAGATTTGATGCAAAACTTGACAAAAACGAAGCTAGAAATCCTCCCGCCATTGAAACAAGCAACGCAATCCGTCTTCCTTTGACGTCTGTCAAATAGCCCCATGCGTAAGCTGTAATGATGACACCTGTCATCGGCACTCCGGTTAAGATTCCTCGTTGCTGTAAATCCAGCTCCAAATCGCAGGAAGACAACTGCGCGATGAAACTTATTCCAAACATTTCTATCATTGTCCCCAGCATGGACAGGCAGCATACCAACGTCAGGAATAAGTTGTACTTTCCGAATCCCGTCAAATCCAATGCTGTTTCAATTGGTACCTTCTTTAAATCCTCTGCTGCCATCGTTCCGTCTTCGTTATCGCGCATGGTATGCGTTACACACTTATGCACGATAGATTGTAATGAAGGCGAAATCTTATAGGCTCTGTTTTGTTGATTATTTCGATGTTTGTAATAAGCAAATATAATTATTTCGCAACAGATCGTTATCAGTATGTTCTCAAACTAATGCTTTCGGGCCGTTTTAATTCTATTTATTTATTGACTTTAGTGCTAATTTTCTTTAAAAATACACAAATATCACATTTTTTGCACTGTCTATTTCAACTTGTAATGCAAGGATCACTTTTTTAACTTTATAAATATATAACCTTTTCACCTTATAAATTAGTGCATATGATATAATAATTTTGTCTTTCATTATTCAGAGATATATTTTTCTTTTCTTTAAAATTTAGGCCCATCTTCTAAAATATAATAAGTAAGTTAAAAAAGTTTGTTTCTTTGTGGTATCATTAATCATGTTGCTGATTGTCTACGTATCATAATTTTATATGTGCGTAAATATAGATATATCCAACTAAAATTAAATAAATATTTGTCTGTCATATGATGTGGCATTACCTTATTTAATCCATCTCAGAGCTTTTTATCTTATTTAGTGACAAATATTGACTTAATAATGGACGCAACAAAAATAATACACAGATTTACGAGTATAGTTAAACAAAAGTTTGTGAAAATTATGAAATTATATTTATTTTGGTATGTACATAGGTACATATTTAATTTTAAGGGAACTCACTATATAGTGGCAAACATTTTTATGTATACCGTAATTAATTATGTATATATAAGTTTCAGTAAAATGAAGATTATCAAAATTATTTACGTTCCACAATGTCCCAAGAGCGCAATAAGGCTGCAGTCAAACCAAGACAAAACATTGCTAATTAATCATAAATATAAATTTTTGACTGAATAATATAAGATAATATATGGTAGTCTACATAAATTAATTCCCAATGACTACAAGTCATAATAATAATGTATAATTATTTTTTTTTTCCAAATTGGACCTCCTCGATTTTGCAATTCTTCACTCTTCTCTCTCTCGTTCTCTCTTTATCTCTATTTCTGTTTCGAAGCAATATTTCATTCCTTGAGTATGTTTTCACATATCGGAGTCTTCAAATTATACTATTTCTTTGATTTGGCGCCTGGAAGCATTAAGGCCAAAGCAGTGCAGATAAAAAGAAACCCAGAAGCCGCAAAAAGAGATACTTCACAATACGGTTCGAATACAATCCCTGTTAAAAATCCACCTATTGCTGATCCGAGCCTTGATATCATTACAGATAAACAGCCAGCCATTCCCCTAACATGCGTGGGATAAATTTCAACAATGAAAATTGGCATTGTACCTACGACAATGGATGAATAAATAGAAAAGATAAATATAACTAAAGAAGCTAATGCATGTGGTACCCAGTATAATATAAAGGCGCAGGCGGAGCTAATCAAAAGTACGTATAGTGTGATTGTTTTCTTCCCCATTACTTTGAAGAGATAAGCGATTATAATAGTCAAAATCGCGCCACCAAATCCAAAACAAAAGATAGCGATATATGTAAAATTGTCCATTGAATCATCACATGTTTCCAAAACGTGGTCTAATTCACTCGTACTGTTGTAATTGAAAACATTGCAAAATGTTTCACTGTGTAAGTCCTTAATGCTAAGGTTCTTGCTGAATTTGTTAAAAATGTAAGGGAACCACATTGAAAACGCATTCGCGACAAAACACGCACAGAACAAGCTCACATAAATGCAAAGAGTGTATTTAAGGAGCGGTTTACGAATTAAAGGTTCGCATTGCAGGCGTAGAGATTTTAAAATAGGAACTTTGTTTTCCTCTTTCGGACTTTTCTGGATTTCTAAAGAAAGAACTGGATACTGATCTGAACCGGTGTTCCATTTATATACTTTTCTGAGCACTTCAATTGCTTCTCCTTCTTTATCGTTAATTAACAGAAATTTCGGCGTTTCTTTCAAAAATAGCAGGCAAAATGCGCAAATTGCCATCGGTAGGCTCAGAACAATGATTACTAACCTCCATGGTTTAAAAATCACTCCGATTAATGGAATTTCATAGGCGAAATTCGAATAAGTTAGTATCGGGTATGATAACGAAATGATTATTGGTTCCGAAAGCCAGTTTGCAACTGAGAGTATCATCAATACTTTATCTCTATAACATGATGGTAGAAATTCTCCAAGATAGGTATATGAAGCCGAAAACGATGCAGACGCAAAAGACATCGATATAAATTTTAAGATAGTCATTGCTGCTAGATTTGGTGCAAAACTTGATAGGAACGCGGCCAAAAATCCTACGCTCATTGAGACAAGTAGTGTGGTTCGTCTTCCTTTGATATCTGTCAGGTAGCCCCACATGTAAGCTGTGATTATTACACCAGTCATTGGCACTCCAGTTAGGATTCCTCGCTGCGCCATGGTCAGCTCTAAGTCACAAGACGACGTCTGCGCGACTAAGCCGATTCCAAACATCTCAATGATCGTCCCCAGCATTGACAACGCAAACACGATCGTTACACAGTGGTTGTACTTTCCATATTCCGTCAAATCTAACGCTGTCTCGATCGGTACATCCCTCAGATTATTTTCCTTTATCGTGTCTTCTTCGTGGCTACACATTGTGTTTCACTAACTAGATACGACTGCTGCAGAGTTCTAGTAGAGAGTTAATGTTACGAAACTCAACATATATGAATTTTTCAATGATTATTTATAGTTTTCATAGAATTACAGTGTTTATTACGGAGAAACATGGTGAAGAAATAAGGTATAGAAAATCTTTGGTATTTTTTAATGTTCTATCTAATTTAGAATATATAAGATACATTTTTTTCATCTATTACAATGTTAAATTCAAAATTAATTTCTTAGTATGTTTGTAAATAGTTTCAACAGCTTCTAAATATCTGCTCCAGATTTTATTTTCACATCCTACCACGTCACCATATGTCTGCTTTCCTTTATAAATCCTCCATTCTGAATATGAGAAACCATATCCAACTATGCTTTTCCAATTGTATACAAAGCTATGAGAAACAAACTACCATTTTAGTTGTCTGTGGCCATAGTATCGTCGCATCTTGCCATTGTCCCAAAACATAAGAGTTCAGCATCGAAGTCCTTCAGAGCTTTCAGTACAACAAAAATAAACAAAAAATTTGCTATATAAACAATGTCCTTCACCCAAAACGAGTGCGTATTTAAAATCAATACCAATATTGAAGACGTTCCTTATAGATATTTTAGGTGGTGCTTCTAAATTATTCTTCGTCTATATCTGCCATTGTTAATTTATTTAAACATTGTGCATTGTAATACTTGTTCATCGATGAAAATAAATAAATAAACTCATAAAATTTATTTAGAGATGGACCCGGGTTTAATAAAGTGGTATTTAGATAAAAATGATCTACGTTTATTGGAGATTTACTGGAGTTACAATATTGGTCAAATTGTTACACAATTGGAATAAAGCCATTAAAAAGGTTTCCGGCCAATGGTGCTGCTGGAATTGCCATAATGACATCATAGTAAATATAGCCGTATTCAACTAAAATTAAATAAATATTTGGATACCATATCAAGCAGTATTGTATTAATAAATTAATTGCACAGCAGTTTATCTTTTCCATTAATGCTTAGCGACAATACGAAATTACTTTAGCAAATAAATTACATGTTAAATTTTAATATTATGTACCTCGGCTTTTTAAAGAGGTTTATGCAAATATTTGTTACAACCCTTTATAGTGAACTCACAATGCCGGGTTAATGACAATCTCTTACAACTAATACTATTAAGAGGTTTTGGTAAAATCTTTTGTAAAAATTCGTTTACAGGATGATGTTTATATGTAGAAATAAAAATAATAAGAGCTACTCGCATAGCAGCGAAAGGACTTTCCGTATTGGACTGAGAAATGCTTATGTTGTATGGATGTTCACAACTTTCGACTGTCGTATGTAGCTTTAATGGTAGTAACTTCAGAAGGATGAAATAAATTTTGCCGTAGACAATAATCACGCGGCGGTATTGGATGATATTACAGCCTGTCATATTTCAAAAGAAAGACATTTTGAATGTTTCGGAATAAAATTGAAAAGAAATGATTTAATACCTTTTTATTTATATAGAATTCCATAATATACCCAACACTAAGAAATGGATCATAGGTAATCAGTATCCTATAGATATTAGAAATCTATTTGCCGAGAAACGAAAGCAGAGAAGAAAATGGCAACAAACAAGGTTTCACAGGACAAAACTTTGCTGAATAACCTCACAAAAAAATTGAACAGTTAAATTAAAACATTTCACGATGAATCAGTGACTACACACCTTCGTCAACTAACAAATGACCGTTTAACGGACTATTCATTGTGAAAGTCACAAAAAAATTAAAAAGGCCTATTACTCAAATCCATTAAATTAGAAAATGGCAATTAAACTGTAAGTAGCGGTCAGAAAGCAGCAAGGTTTGCATATTATCTTGAGCAAATATTTCCACCAAACGAGGATGATACATATAAAATTAGCCTGGATGAACGGGTATTACAAGATGTACTAGAAACAAAATGTGTTACTCCAAAAGAAATCTCCAGTGAAATAAATCACGTAAGTCAAAAGAAAACTCCTGAGTACGATATTACTGGAGAAGTTCTATGGAACCTGCCTCGTAAAGCAATAATAAAATTCACAGTATTTATTTAGACTAAAACATATCCCGGACGTGTAGAAATTCGCCGAAGTCATTATGATTTCCAAGCCAGGAAAACCAGTACATGAGGTAGCATCTTACAGATCGATATCACTGTCACCAATAATGTCTAAATTATTCTCAAAACTTCTCATAGAAAGGATAAAACCTGTTTTAGAAGACAGAAACTTAATCCCGGATTACGAATTTAGTTTTAGATAAAAACATTCTGCAATAGACCAAGATCATAAAATAACCAATATCATCGAAAGAACTTTAGAAGAGAAAAAAGTTTGCTCTATAGTTTTCCGCGATATAGCTCAAGCTTTTGATAAGGTGTGCCATGTCGGACTTATGTACAAATTAAAGAAAATGCTTCCAAAACAATTTACAGATATCTTACAATCCTATCAGTCGAACAGAATGTTTCATATCAGACAGATGAATCATATTCAGAAATTAAGCAAATTTAAGTTGGAGTACCAGAATGAAGTATTTAGGACCGATCCTGTACCTATTATATACATGTCATATACCAATGCTAGAAAACAATACCATTGCAATCTTTGCAGATGACCCAGCAATTATAGCTGTAGGGGTCTCACGATGAAGCATTGGATAAATTCCAAGCTGCCATCAATGTTGTATACAATTGGACAAAAAAGTGACGAATAAAACTCAATGAGTCGAAGTCAATTCACATAGATTTCACCAATAAAAAAATCTCATACTACTCGGTATACATAAATAATTATGTGATACCGTACGAAAACGTAGCCAAATATCTGGGCATGATACTTGTCACCAAGCTTCGCTGGAAAGCTCACGTCAAAAAGAAACGCGACGAACTACTACGATGGGCTGCTCGGAAGACACTCGGCATTGTCAGTGGACAATAAAATAATTCTCTACACACAAGTCCTAATGTCAATTTGGACTTATGGTATACAGATGTAGGCAACATTCAAGTGATACAACGCTTCCAGAACAAAGTACTCAGAGGTATTGTAAACTCACCCTGGTACATAAGAAAAGACGATCTCCATCGGAATATCGAAGTGGAATCTATTAGCAATATAATCAAAAAATATGCCGAAGCCCATGAACACAGGCTTCATCACCATGTGAATGTCAAGCCCATCCAGCTCCTCTATAACACGGACGTAAAAAGAAGACCGAAAAGGACAAAACCATTTGAGTTAATTTAGTGTAATCCTAGTGTAATTAGTGCTGAGAGTGCTCTACGTAAAGAACACATTAATAAAGTGTCTTCCTCTTAATAGAGACAATAGGAACAGAGTTAATAAACAAATTCTTAGTTAAGTCAGTATTAGAAGATTAGGTCAAATTTAAAATACGTATTAGTATTAAAGCTAGATTGTATTTCAATGACATGACCAATACGGTATATAATTTATTAAAAAAAAAAATTTTTAATTGTCATATTCATAGAATGGATAGTCTCGCACATCGTATTTTAACACGGTCAGAACAAAAAATGAAGGACTTCAAACTACCTCAGCATACAACAAGACACACTTTCAACTCAACTTCCAACTTTACCGATTTAAGAGTGCCGTCCCCGTCATTAATGTCTAATGGTAACTAAGTAGAACCACATAACGCATTAGATAGCGAAAAAGATAAACTTAAAAACCCAGATTACCTCGACAATCAAAGCCTGCAGTAGCGATCATATTTTGTGACTTACAATAAAATCGATCTATGCGAAAAGGAACCTCATGTCACATGAGATGATGGTGAAAAAGACAATTGAGCAGTGAATGATTCTTTTGATACAAATTCCATACCAGAGAGCTAAAACAATCTTAACCTATCGTTACTTGATGGAAATACTGTATGATTTTGGATGTCCAAAGAAAAGACCGAGTTTGGCTGTCGAGGAAAGTACAGGAAGCGACTCAGATAGCAACTCTAGTGAACCTTCATCTACGAGCTCAGACAGCAGTATCGACTATATTTCATCAAATGATAGCCTAAAGGATCCTGACTTCAAATTTAACGCAATAATTTAGATGAAGATT
>JAOPUG010000007.1:868697-886600 GCA_027564375.1 Micropterix facetella | reverse complement strand
ACTATCTCAGCACCCCCCCCCCCATATTTAAGATTGCCATCATTATCAAACATTGAGGGCATTCGAAGTTAAGGTTTTAATTTGTTAACTCCTGAATATTTGGCCCTTCTTTTAGCTAAAGCATTCTTGAAAATATGTCACCGTGGTAATACAAAACGCAATTTGCAACTTTTTACCGTTTCATGTTTCATTTTTCGCTCATTCTTCAAAGACGAAATAAATTTGCCGCGAATGTTGCGATTCGCCGCGTTCACATTAGTGCAGAACATTCAGTTCATTTCATGGGGGTAATTAATCTCCACTGGGCGTCGTTCGCACCGCATCAAAGTAAAATGTATTCTACAAAGAAATGTTACAGAGCTGCCGAGTTCACGGATCGAATGTTTTGTTAAAATGTGCGCCGAGGGCAGTGAGGGGGGGGATGGGTTATATTGCGAGTTCAGTGAAAAGGAGGTCATTGTTGGCAGCAGAAGAGTTGTTGCTCTGAATAAAACGACTAAACCAAATTTTTCATCAAGTTTGTCCTCCTTCGAAATGAAAATTCATTTTTAGTTGGAAAATGAAACTTTCTTTAATTGTTAATTTAACTGTGAAATGAATAAGTCTCACCCAAAATACTTTTTTGAGTTAAAGTTTTACTCAAAAATTTAATTCTTAGGGCACCGCTATCGGCAACATTAAGCGGAATGATTTGTCAACCAAAAGTCGAGAGTCCAGCGGAGAACAATATACCGAAGGACTATTATCGCTTGCGCTGAGATATCCTTCTTACGCCAATCAAAACTCTAATGCAGCGCAATAGACCGAACACCTATTATTGCTTGTGCGGTGATACCATTCTTCTCAAATCGCGCGTGACAAAAAATAATTTTTTTGATTGTTTAAAAAATTATAATATAAATATGAAAAGAATGAAAAATATTGCATCATCACATTTTAATCAATTACATGGTACGTCTTACCAATAAAATGTCCAGTTGTTTGCCTATATAGATTCCAAGAAAAATGCAAAATACAAAAAGGTTTTGACTTCAGCTTTTATTTATCAAAATATTGCATTTTTGCATCATACCTACTACTAAATATTAATAAATTTGCTACAAGAATCATATAATTATTATTGTTTAAATGCATTCGGGAGTCACTTAAATTTGACTCTAAAGTGTCAGTTTCTCACTGTTTGAGAGAGGTAGTCACCTTAAGGTAGTTATAAATTCACCTTAGCGCTTATCACGGAAAACATTAATTTTTTCATTAATACTGTTGGAGGATTTTTGACCGCAAAACTCTCGAATCCCTATTTTTGATACCAGTAACTAAGGAAGATATCATAAGAGTAACTCAGGCCTTCAAAACAAGTCATCGACGTACATATGGCATGTATCCAGTCACTTGCATCAACGCCTACACGCCTACATTTAAATACATACATGGAAAACGGCTCTTCTGCCATAAACTAAAATTAGCTAAATTAGTGCCGGTATTAAAAAAGGACGCCGAAAATATTGATAACTACAGGTCAATTTCTGTTCCTCCTGTCTTTAGATACAAATTTTTAAAATAAGTTGCCTAATTAGCTTCTTTAACGCTCACGGCATTATAACTCGAAACAGTTCAGATTTCAGTCTGGATTATCGACTGCTGAAGCTGCGTCTCAGTAATTTATTAATTTTTTAATGAAAATATCTCTTATAAAGTGGTTCTAGGTCTAATTTGTGACTCCGAAACATTCGACTATTGAAACAAAAAAATATTTTAATAAAACTTGAACATTATGGAATTTGTGAAAAAGGATTAAAATTACTAGAATTCTATCTACAAGAGTAACATATCATCTGTCATCTCGAGATGATATATTACTCTTTTCCGGATAACACATCCTTAATATTCAGCGACAAAGACAAAGACGTGTTACTGCAGAGTAAGACATACGATAGATCGCCACTGTCGAGGTTGTTAAACCATATGAATTACGGCCTAATTTTAAGGGATCTAAATTAATTATATTTCACTTGCGACCAATAAATATAGGCCTTTCAAACCAAATACCTGACCATTTTGTTGACAATACTAAAAATTGTGTAGTAATTGACAGCAAAATTGCAGTGGGCAATCAAAATTGAGCAATTAGCTAATAAATTAAGTAATAAGGTATGTTGATTAATAGCAAATAATTAGAAATGTTTGTTGTTTCTCAGCAGCGAAAGTGTATACTTTACCTATTTTATTCTCTGTTGACATACAGACTTTGATTTCGTGGGAATGCTGCAACCAGCAGACGATTTTTTGTTCTACAAAAAGACCATTCCGAAATGTATATAAATTGTAAACCAGAATTTCTTGCAAAACATACTTAATCCATTCAGGAAAAATGACCATGTATCCGGCATACATACGCCAGTGCTTTATGTATGCCAGACGTCATTTAGAATAGACCTCAGTAAATAATGACGTTCATTCTCATAATACGCGAAGTATATTTCTACTATGCGTGTATTATGCTAGATTAGTTGATTGTAGCGAGCCTGAGGCGCCCGTCAAATAGATCGAATTTCAAAAGGTACAGGGACCGCCCCACCCCAGATATGATAGTGAGGGCCATCCGATCTCGGATGAGAGTTGCCGAGCAAAGGCCGCCCCGTATCCGCTACGTCCCAGTCAAGGATACCGCTTTAGAAGTAGAGGACGCGCAAGCGACCTCGGACCTGTGGCCAGACGGGGAATCGGAGGAATCTGATTCGCATCTGGGAATACGGGCGCAAGGATGCCCGCTGGGTTTGAAAATTCCCAGTGCCTTGCGGTTGGAGATGGATTCGAACGGGCCTAGGTGGAGCTCGATACGTAGATCTTATTGTCATCGTCGATCGGCGTATCGACTAAAGTCGTTTCGCCTCGGGGTGATAGAACGAACATATCGTTAAAACGCTCCGGGGTGGACGAGTCACTCGTAGCAGGCGACCCCTCGAGTTGTACGTTTCATATGTTTATAAATATTACTTAAGGATCATAATGGTTCCGTGGAGTCTGGGATATGATGGCCGTTATGTCTTTGGTCGGCCCAGCTTGCAGAGCAGCTCCTATCCAGGAGCCTCCCCGAAGAGGGACTAACCCGGTGAACCCGCTGTGCGGAATCTGGGGACGGAAACTCGCGCTGATCTGGACACCTGGCGCACGGGGCGGGCAAACCAGCCGTGCTGTCACTGACTAATATCTGAAGGAATTTAGAAGTGCATGCTTATTAATAATGCGGAGATAAATTGGTACCTCAAGCTACCTATCCTTAGAAATGATATTGTGGGCTACCCAATCTCGGGTGAGAGATGCCGACTAATGGACGCCCCGTATCCGAAATATTCCAGTCAGTAATGTCGCTCGCTTGAAGTATAGGACAGTGTAAGCGACCTCGAACCTGTGACCAAACGGGTGGTCGGAGGAAGCCGACTAAATCTGGGAGTCAGGGGGTGAGACTGCCCGCAGGGTGGTACTTTCCTGTACCTCGCCGTAAGGTGTTGGACTCTGACGGGCAGTGGTGGAGCTTGGTATATAGATTTGTCTACGTCCCCAAGTCTCTGCGCTTCGCCTCGGGGTAATATAGTGATAAAGTTCATTGAAATGATCCAGGGTGGACGGGTTTACCCGTAGGAGGTGACACACAGTTAATCTGTACGTGTACACTCAGGCAATTAATCATCTCTGGGCGATATAGAGATAAAGTTCGTTGAAACGCATCTGGGTGACGAGCTTGCCCGAGTATAGTCTTAAATCCATAAATGTATCTCGGATATGTCGGCCGTTATGATGATGCCGCTATGTCAACTTGGGCGGCTCAGTTCGCGGGGCAGCTCCTATCCGGGAGCCTCTTCGAAGAGGGACCAAACTGGTAAGCCCGCTGTGCGGTGGAATTGGGGACGGGAACTCGGGCAGAACTTGACAGCTGACGCACGGGGCGGGCATACTGGCCGTGTTGTCACTCACTGATACCTGGAGGGTTTAGAAGCGTAATGCTTCTTAAGAAAGTGGGGGTAAGTAGTTACCTCAAGCTGCCTACCCTTACAAACGATACGTGGGCCACCCGATCTCGGGTGATAGTTGCCGAGCAAAGGACACCCCGTATCCACGATAATTCCAGTAAGGAGTTGCCGCTCGCGGTAGAGGACCGCGCAAGCGACTTCGAAACCGCGACCAGACAGGGGGGGTCGGAGGAATCCGACTGAATCTGGGAGTTAGGGAGTAAGGATGTCTCACTATTTGGTGTTGGCTTCTAACGTGCAGCGGTGGAGCTTGGTACGTAGATTCGTCTTCGTCCATCCAAGTCTCCGTGCTTCACTCCGGTATGTTATAGCGATAAGGTTCGTTGAAACACTCCGGCGTGGACGGGTTCGCCCGTAGCAGGTGACATACATTATATGTGCGATGTCAGACTGATTTGATCCGAGTGTATCCCGGTAATGCGGCCTATGCACTCGGTGAAAACTTCAGATGGACGGTTGTCTGATGCACTGGTCGGTCTACCGGCCTTTGCTCAACAATGAATATCCGGGAGAGTTTAGAAGAGTAATGCGACCTAAGAAAGCGGAGGTAGTTAGATACCTTTGCTACCTATCCTTAAAAACGATACGTTGGCCGCCCGATATCGGGTGGCAAGCCGACTAAAGGACGCCTCTTATCCGCGACATGTTCAAGTGAGGAATGGCTGCTCACATAAGGTAGAAGAACGCGCAAGCGTTTTTGAACCTGCTACCAGACGAGAGGTTTGAGGAATCTGGGAGTGAGGGCGAGAGGATGCCCCGCTGGGATTGAAAATTTCCATTGTATTGCGGTGAGGAGTTGAACTCTCACGGGCAGTGGCGTAGTTATGGATATGTATTGTCAAAATTCTATACGTTTCATTTTGGGGCGATATAACGAAAAAGTTCGTTGAAACGCCTCGGGGTGCCGGAGTCGCCCGAGTATAGTCTTAAATCCAAAGTCCCCCCCCTCATCCCCCTTCCCTTCACCCTGCCTTTCATCCTCCCTCTCATCCCTCCCTCTCACCCCTCCCTCTGACCATTCCTACTGTTTTTCAACCTTCTTCCCGTTCCCCGCCCTGCCGCCGCCCAGCCTTACACAGCGTTTACAGCGGTACGCCACAGCGTTACAGATGCCTCTGGTTTTATTTCCGAATTTGATTATTGACAAAATATACTATTTGATTACTACCATTATTAAAAAATTGTAATTTCATTTATAATTATTTTCTCCTTTGACTATTTCAATTCTTCTAACCGAGCGTACGATAGGTAGGAAGAACCTCCGACAGCATGTGTAATAGGATCGTAATGCTATGTTATTCTCATGTCTCATTAATACTACAAGCGATATCTATTATAATCATCCTTTATTCGTCATAACAATGTTGTAACAGGTACTGCTCAAAACTGGTATTGTATCGGTTTATATTTTGTAAAATGTATACTCATTGACACATCCAAGATAATATAAGATTACACAATATTGACACATCCAACAGCAGATTATCCGCCAATTAGACAAGCATATATTCATTAAAGTTTGAAAAATGTAAGTATAACATGTGACAAAAAAACCCGATTTGGGAATCTAATAAAAACCAAACCACGAAATATAAAAAACCTTTTATTCCTTTATAATCCAATTTTAGAACAATGAGCTTTGAAAATCACATCGCTTGATTGGGGCATCAATGCCTTAAAACTCATTGGGCCCACTCCCATAGTATATCGTGTCCTTGTGGGTCTGGAACGGCAGTAACGTCGTGGGTTATCGCTTTCTTGAAGATTCTGAAGCCCGTGGTAAACCTTGGTAAACGTTGGTAAACCTTGGATTTAAATAGCCCAAAAATAGCACTTGTTAAATCTGGTGAACACGGTATATCCGAAAGGCACTCTGCGGCGTTATCGGTAAACCGCAGCAATAGCACAGCACAACATACTTTCCGCTGCTGTGCATATAATCGGGGAGTTATTTCTACCGCATCCTGTACTTTAATCTAGGAGTACGGGCGCGAGGAGGCCCGCTGGGTTTGAAAATTCCCAGCGCCCTGCGGTTTGGCGTTGGATTCGTACGGGCCTAGGTGGAGCTCGGTACGTAGATCTTATTGTCATCGTCGATCGGCGCATCGACTTAAAGTCTCTGCGTTTCGCCTCGAGGGGATAGAACGAACATATCGTTAAAACGCTCCGGGGTGGACGGGTTCGCCCGTAGCAGGTGACACTCCCAGTTGTAATTTAATTTTAAAATTATGAATTAAGGATCTTATAGATTCAGCACCCCAGACCGACTACATTTCGTGAAGTACAAATAATAATCTTCCGATTTTTTTTACATTTTTTACATTTTTAACATCACCCGACTTACTAAACTGTATATTCAATAATGATCTTTTAAACGACCAAACCTATCCAATTCTGACTCATTTAGTTTGTTTATGCGGTAGTCGGATAATTAAAATAAGCTTCCTGGTCTGCTAAAGCCGTGCCAAATGTGTCAACAAGACGAAACCGGCTATTTTATAAATTGATGTTCATCGACTTCGCCGCGAAGTTCAGTAATTACTTTTGCAAAATATTGTATAATTACTGAATATCAAACCATTTGGCAGTCTAAAAAAATTTCGCAGGTTATATATAAAATAAAATCGCTGTTGTCTAAACTGCGATATTAACCGTCATTGAGCGTTGACCAGCCGACGTTAGACAACGGCGTTGTAAAATTGACGAAACGTCGGGTGCTTCAAACGTCACGCGGTAAAATCCGAATTTGTTTATTTATAATATCTAACAACCTTCGCTGTATTCGTCTTCTCCTTCTTCTGTATTCGTCTTCTTCCTCTGATAGATTTCTATGTCATTATTCAGCCAAATTTTATTGTCAACCGCAAAATATTCAACGTATGTTACAAACTTGACAGGGGGAAAATCTAAGAATTTGTGAAACTTCGGCCCATACGATTATTTTCTAGTATTATGTATAATATATTAGGATGTTCAGGGTTGTATAAAACAACTCTGAAGTGAGTATGTAAACCATAAGAGATCAATTGTGCCTCTCCTGTAATTACTGCCTCAATGAAGAGGAGTTACTTTCTGGAAGAGAGATGAATCTCGTGACGTCTAAAATATTCTTCCACTTTAATTGCTCTGACAGAACAATGTCTCCAAAAACTTTATGTGGTTGATAGGGACCCGTTTGATGTGATGGATTATACCTACCTCATTTTCCCCCACGCGGCTTGTACCTCATTGTACGCGTCTCATCATGACCAAAAAGTTTCTTTTTGCTATTTCCACCATTTATTTCGTTAAAAGCTCTAAAAACAAAAAAAACAGATTTTATGGGGTCAATTTGTATGGCAGGTACCCCAACCGTAGATCGTACAGACCCCAAAATCAAATCTACGCCTAGGCCATAGCTATCGATTGGCGAAAGAATTTGTTAAAACTGAAGTTGTTTACTCGAGTTATCGTGCATCCACACATCCAGGCAGACAGGCACTTTTTTTTGTTTAGATGGTATCTAGGATATGTGAAACTTCGAGAAAAATCCTTTAGACGATTTCATTTCGTTACATTTTTCGTGTGATTGTAATACTTCGTGTGATTTTAATACTTGGGCGGAAAGGATAAAATACGGGCAACCATAATAACCGCTGTTATAAGAAAACACTCATAATAAAAAAAATTATGGAAATCATTCATAAACGATAAAGGATACACAGATACGTCTTTGAAATTATGTCATTAATATGGCACCCAGACTCGTCCAAAATAACTAGGGAAAAGGAATAGGCATAATATTATTTGGACCGAAGTTCAAATTCGCCAAGACCCTGGGTATGATACTGACCATCTTTGATGCGGTAGTTCCAGCCATAGAAATATGCACGACGCAAAGCTATCTACAGCTGAATGTTTGTGTTGAAGCTGTTTTGGGAATGTTTCAGCGCCCTAATACAACTGACAAAAGAAACAATATAACCTGATGACTACTTAGGTGTAAATCTACCAAAATATTTTCATGGAAAAGAGGTAGCTGATATGTCTCTCAAAGAAGCTGATATGTCTATCGCAAAACGTAACTGAAAGAAATCCAATCCTGGAACAGAAATAAAAAATTCAATTTCTGGAATGAAACACCAAATTAAAGATAAAACAAAGACATATATCTGATCGAAAAAGGCAGTCTAATTTGTGAACCAAGGCTAATAAATGATTTTTAGTGGTCACTGTGCAGTAAATTACCAATTGAAAACGATGGTACGTGATTAGGATGAATATTTAGATTGATACTGCAACGAAACAAGCGATTGTAGTGCCGATAATCCCTTCACCACCAATTACCGTCGGATAATTTAAGCCCTCTCCAGTTAAATTTAATTAGACACCAAAAATACGTTTCGACGTATTTATACAATTAGGTAATCAGTGGAAACCTCTATTACTAATTAGCATGTGCTAAATCGTCTTCTGCTTACGACCTCGCGGAAATCGCTTCTTTCCAAGGAAAGGTCATTTTGCTGCCGCTGACCGTGTCTCACCTCAATCCTCCGCGTAGCTCATCCGCTTGTTTACCTCATTAGAGAAAGACGACACAGTAACATTTATATAATGAATATATTTTCAAAATCATTAAATAATCTAACGAGGTCAGCAGGACTATTGTTTGAAATTGATAGTGAGATATTTATTTTGCAGCATGTCAAGTAATAGTTCCTCGGAATCAGCAGTATCATCCTCCAAGAAGCCAGTCCAGAGTTGACTTTTAGCGTCCTTAAAAGTCTCCACCGGAATGCCATTCCAAAATGAATACCTACTTTATGTTACTAGTAACGGCAAAAGTGTATATAGTATCACCGTGAAATAAATTATTTGAATAGACCATTACTTCATAATAAATATTGTAATATTGTAAAGTCTTGAAACAAACTTCAAGGTAAATATGTTAGACCATCTAGTTGTTTTCACTTGTACTTTGTTAATTTCTTGTATTTCTCCAATTCATTCATTCATAATCAAGTATTATTTCTAAAAATACCCAAAAGTATTGAATGATTTACCGGTAAACTGATGTCAGTCGTAGCAGGCGGATGCAGTATGGACCTATAACAGACCTGTTTTAGTTTAATAAAATTAAAAATATATGAATGCCAACCAACGAGATTTTTGTTATTTAATTTTAATTTATTATAAAGTTTAAGCACATTATAACCAAATTTAGAAACGAAATCCCTTTTAAACGGTTTTATTTCATTTTTAACTACTTCTACTAAATCGATTTTCAAAAAACTTCGCACCCGTATTCAGTCTCCGTGATAATATAACTTTATCATAATTTCAACTTTGATCCTCATATCCTAATGCTGTAGGGGTACTGCCTGTATAAACCTCGAGACTTGAGGAACTGCTGGTTTTAATTTAGAATTGAGTATCACAAGCAAAGACTATGTCATTGAACTTCGGGTGTTAACTCATCAATTCTGATGCTGCAGTGGTACGCTCTGCCTAAACCATGAGGCTTGAACATCTGCTGGTTTCAAATTAGTAAAATATGCCATAAGAATTGACTCGAGTAATTGAGCTATGAGATGAAAATACACTAAAATTTTAAAAATAAAATAGAGGTAAAAAACCCTTTAAATTAAACGTTTTGATTGCACAATCTATGATATACTACAAGCTAAGATAATGTTGGGTCATCAATCTGGGGCTGTGATCAGACTAAAATAAAATCGTGAGGCGCATTTTTTAGAAAACTTTTTTTCGCATATATGAAATAATATGAATTTCAAACATCAACAAAAGAAAGTTTCTTACTAATAATGTGCCCCAAGATTTTATTTTAGTCCGATCAAAGACCCAGGTTGGTGACCCTAAATTGTGTTTTAGCTTACGGAGTGTATAATAAAACGGTTGAAATGAAAAAGTTTGTGAAATGAAAACATTTTTTTTATTTAGTTTCATTTTACTATAGCTTCTAATTTAATTTTTCTAATGATATTAATTATTGCTAAGTAAAAGTCTTCTGGAATCTCTAATTGAGAGTGAAAAGCGTTATGATTTAGCGTGCACATGTGATGATACAAAATTACCGCTCGTAGGCGGGTTTTCTTATGTTTTAGTCGTAAAGCAAATGTAGCATGGGACGGAAAGTTACAGCAAACGGCAACAAATAATCTCAAAATAAAAAAGAGAGCAGGAGTAGATAAATTGAGAGAGTGTTTTACGCATTGTTGGATTACGCGGAATCGGCGTGAAGAAAAGTGGGTCAGTAAACCTCTAGCGTCAAAAGCATTAGGGACAGTGTAACGTTTGAAGTCGCTCGGCGTTTTATATATTATTGATTGCGACTCCGCCCGTCTGTACTATTTATCCAGATGTTGACATCCCGCAACGTCGACTGACTACTCCGTCGGCGCTCGTCGGCAATTGTCGGGATTGACAGGAGGGAGTTAGTGCCAACGCGGAATAGACGGGGTTCGCGCTCGTACTGGGAACTGAACAATTAAGACCGATGAACTTTGGACACTCTTTACGACGATACTGCTTCTCGCGAACGCTAGGATTTTGACTGGCTGACATCGTTCCGAGCGCTTTTCACCGTATCACCTGGAACGCGTAGCCAAAAGACGCGGTTTCTCCGTAACTGTCGCGAACACGCCGAACGCTTAATTTAGATCATTAGTTCGAGGAAGAACTTTACTAGTATCAACATGGCATTGTACAGGTAGCTCAAGACCGTAATCATATAAAATAGTACAGTATTATCATTCAATATTCCTATTAGAGCGATTAGAATAGATTATATATTATAAACCTTGTTAGATCTAATCCTAATCGTTATTATATGACCATAGTTCACCAATGGAAAGGTCGCGGATTTATTTATTTGAACATCGAATATGTGCATGAAGCGTAGAACTCAACATAGTTTTTATATCGATGATTGTGGATGTATTGATATGGTGTAATTGACTTCATTGCTTAAAGTTCCTTTATTATTGATAATCGATTACATGATAATGATGGGCTGCGCCGAGACGTGGTACTACTAAACGTTTACAATTAAGTCGCAACGTGATTATTGGCTAATTAGTATTGATCTGACTCCTTGAATATCTGTCGCCTTATGATATTCACGCTATTGTCCCTTAAGGGGTGTTGACAAGGCTTCCTCTTTGTCTGACGATTGTCCAATACTATGCATTGCCTTACTGCTTGGCTATTGATGATTCATTACCTGGTTATGACGTTTTTACGATAATTTCTTTTCGTGCATGGCCATTCTCATTTGACCCTGTCTGAAACATGATTTGTCATTTGGTAATTTCCCAATTATGTTTCTCAATTGGGTTGTTACATAGTATTTATCATAATGAAATTAACGTCTACCACCTTTCCGTCAACGCTAATTCTTGTTGGTGATTATTTGATTTTCGACGTATTCACTTTCTAGCATGATTACGTCTTGACTCCCCTTCACGAATTGCAACCGATGCGGAATAGGAAAAGGACATAGATTCTGCCAAACTATTTCTATAGTGACGTCCTTTGATTAGCAATATTTTTCTAGCGGCGAGTACTTTGTCATACAAGGGATACATATTGTAGTTTCTTTCCTTTGCTTCCTTTCCTATCTGATTATATTGTAATGCTGTCAGCTTGACATTTATTATAACAACCAAAGGTACGGTTTCAAATCATCAGCAAACAGTAGAGTCTATGCCGCTGTTATTGTGCTGCTAATGCTGAGTGGTGAATTAAGATGATGTGAAAAGCAACAGGCCACCCGAGCAGTCGGTATTTTGAAGCCTATTCTCTTTATTAGTTCCCTGGGCTAATAGTTGAGTCTATGTTTATAGACAACCTCTAATGTTTTATCATATGAATATGACAAAGGAAATCGTAGTCCACAAATATCGATAGTGGTAAGTTGTAGTAACTTTAACCATTTGAGATTTTGATAACCACCATTCATACGCCACTCTCAACTTCATTAGAAAATAATCCCACGTATCTGCAGGAATCTGAGATTTTTAAGCCTACAATCAATACGGTACTCTTAACAATATCATATTGTAATTCCTCTTTTATAAATTGTGGCCGCATGCATGCGAGTTTATTATACCTACGATTTATGGCGCTTTTAACTATACTAGATATACTCGACACATATAAAATTAGGAACCACTTATTCACCCACTTATAAGCAAAGCTGAGCCAAAAATACAGCCGCGATAGAGCTGCCATTTCTCATATCCTTTCTCCTATCGACGTATGCGCCGTGAAGCAGGTATTATTCGAAATTCATTTTTTACCTTTTGCCAAGCGGGGGACTTTAAATTTCAGCCCATCGCATGCATATATTCAGATAGGATCGAGGTGGGAAATTAAAATAAAGTATATGACAGATACACAATGAGAAACTTTCCATTACTTCCTTTACGACAACTTCTGCATTCTAACGGGTAATATAAAAACGGTGGAAGAATGCCTGGGTCATCTAAACTGCATACACTCAATAATTAGATTCACCTAAGAAGTGGAAAAGGATGGCTCTCTGGCTTTTTTAGATGTCAAAGTGATAAGAAGAAGTGACAATACTCTCGGATATAAAGTATATCGGAAGTTTGCACATATGGACAGATATTTGAATGCCAGCTAAAACCATCATCCCTATCATTTACGTCCAGTACAAATATCGCGCGTGAATCGAGCAAGCGATCTATGCGACTCTGAGTATTTTCCGCAGGAGATGGAACATGTCAATAATGTTCTTAGGAAAAATGGTTACGGAAAATATCGCACGCACGATCCAATACAGACGAAACTCAGAAGCCGAACAGATCACCAGCATTCTTACCACAAGTCAAGGGCATGACAGATCGAATAAGTAAGATGCCAAACAAATTCGATATAAAAACGATATTCAAACCAACCCAAAATATAGCTCGATTACTAAGGCCTGTAAATTATGTAACACCACTGCAAACTCCGAGTTTGTATAAAATCAAAAGCAGCTGTGGGTTAACCTACGTTGGACAAACGAAACGGCCCATAGCGACATGACTGATGGAACACATCAAAGCTGTTAAAAACGTTCAGCGAGAAAAATCGGCGATCTGTGAACAGATATTGGATAGCAGGACTATGTGCAGTTTCAAAATCCCATCGTGCTATCCAAAGAACAATTTTACTTTCCCCTCATGATCCGGGAAGCTATTGAAATAAGAAGACCCCGAGTATTAATGGAGACGACGGTTTCAAACGCTCTACTACGTGGAACCCTCTTCTTAAAATGTTCTCAATGCTCATCGCTGAGCGCAAGATCGTAACACAAGGTACAGTGTGTGTTGTATGCACAGCAGATTATAAAAATTCGCGCGCGCCGAACCCACCATCTTACCACCGTTACAATCTGCGTAGTAACAGCAGAAGACTGCCAACTACCCGCAGAATAACGGATGATGATTGACTGCACTACAGCCTACCCTGGACAACGGCGGTTGCAACATCGCCGAAACGTAGGGTGTTACTAACATCACGCAGTAAATTCGTTTTATCTTATTCATAATATCAAAAAACCGCGATAGTCTTCGATTTCATATTGTGAAAAGTGTAACATAATATGATGCAGCCAAACGACGAAAAGTGTACAGATAGGTATATTTTCGCTAACACGCTCAAAGAGCACTGCTTTACATGTTACACACCTTACTTTCGAGTAGATAAACCTTGTACATTTTCACTAACGCGATCAAAGAGCACTGCTTCACATGTTACACACCTTGCTTTCGAGTTAATAAACCTTGGGCTTGGCTGGATTTTGTTATTGAGATAATTATTGTATTTGTTATTTTTTTTAAGTGGATGGGAAGTTTCATCAAAGAGTATTGCCGCACCTGTGCTTTATGAGACAAAAACGTCTATTTCAAATCATGTATACGAGCTAAATTCGTTCCTTAGAACCCGATAAATTTCCCAGGTCGCCTCGAAATCCGCAATATATTCGTTTAAAAAGATTATTATAGAGATTTCATAAATGATTAAAAAAATATTTCACAATGTTCTAACAGGTTTTTATAGAATTATACAGGTTTTAGGCATAACACCCACGATTTATTACGAGACGATTACTTCTTAGTTTGCTTATTGTTATCCAGTATTTGAGCTTTCTTATTTTCTATATAGATAATTTAATATGGATTTGCTGTAAACATTAGACTCTCTGACATGAGTCTCGTTTTATCAAATATTATCATTTCCCCTAATTTTCTAAAATAAACTATGCGTAAATGCCAACCAAAGTACGCAGGTATTTTATATAAAAACACGGAGATCAAATTTCACTGGTTGTCCAAAATTATTCCATATTATCATATATGACAGTTTAATGGCGGGCGAAATCTCTGTAAACACCATTAAGGGAATATTTGCGTTATTTTACCTTCAAACTCGAGTGCCAAAAGGAAGCCATTAGAGGACAAGAAAGGAAAACACCCAATCCATTATATATATGTATGCAGTTGGTACCTCTGCTTGAGATTGGGAGCATATGCTATGCGGGTGAAAATAAAGTCGACATTGACAAGATAAATCCTGTACATTTTTTAATATATCTCTGGAACAAAATTAAACTTGGCAGGGGGGAAACCCAAGGGTTTGTCAAGCTTCGGTCTATATGATTATTTTTTTGTATGTGTTTATGATACAGTCTAAGATAATTTACCTGAACTCTATCTATTGTGCTACTCCTGTAATTACCCCCCTCAATGAAGAGAAGTTATTGTCTGGAAGGAATTCAAATGTTACGTCAGAGATGAATCTCGTGATTCTCAAATGTGGTTCCGCTTTAATTGCTCTAAGAGAACAAGCTCTCCAAAAACTTGTGTGGTTGATAGAGAGCCGTTTGATATGATAAATTGACCTCAGGCAGCATGTACCTCATTTTACGCATCACATTAAAGCCAACAAGTTTTCTTTTTGCTATTACCACCGTTTATTCCATTTTAAGCTTTAAAAATGCAGAAAACTGATTTCATGGCGACAATTTTAAGGGCAGGTACTCCAATCGTAAGTCGTACAAACCTCAAAATCAATTGGGGTCGGAGAATTGGCCATAACTATCGATTGGCTTAAAAAAATGTTAAAACGGTCGCAGTTTTCTCGAGTTATCGTGCATAATAACATATACACACCCAGACATCCACACATCCAGACAGAGAGACAGTTTTTTTTTATTAAGTGGACTTTAGGACATGTTATACGTCGAGAATCTCTTCAAACTATTTAATTTCATGACATTTTTCGCGTGATTTTAAGACGTCGTCCCCCCGTGATATTACTTCGGCCCACCCAAGACTTTGGGTGGGCAGAGGGTAATATCAATGCCGCCATAGCGAAAACTCAAGGGTAATTGGCCAAAGAGACGTTTGAAGTTTTTACGATTAAACTCTTATACACATTCTATTGTGAGAAGTATTTGCGAATACACGTTTTTAGCACTCTCTCTAAGGCCATTTCGATGATTTGCCAGAGCGGAACCTTGATTGATAGCATAAAAGCAGAATCGCTACATTGGCTCCCGACTGTTAACGCGGCTTAGCATTGCGCATTTAATCACTAAGCTACTTTCTCTGTAACACACCAGTTTTCGTCCTCGCCCCGTTTTCATTCCAGAGCCCGTTAAACGGTTTATTTGCTTCTCCGATAGCTGAAATATTGCTGCGGGTTAAAGACACTGACCGAAACATAAACACTGGCATAGAAACTGGATTAAGATCATTATCTGTTAGTATTTCTGATAGCTGGCTTACTATTACTTCTTTCTGCAGCAGAATACTGGCCGCTGTGACACTTTGATCTTTGATATTAATTGCCTGAATTTTAGTAAGTGATTGGCCCTTATTTTTTTAATAAAGCTTAAAATATGTGCAAGTGCGATTTTTCTTTTCTAATCGATTATTACCTCTTGTTAACTATACTTTCATGTTTTCTAACATATACAGAGTAAATTTAATTGTGAAGTTTGGCCCTATCTATTTCATAGAGAAGAAGATATCGGTACAACTTTGGATTTAAGACCATAATCGAGCGAGCCCGTCACTCCAAGGAGTTTCAACGAACTTTATCGTTATATCACGACGAGATGAAACGTACAGAGTTTGGACATAACATATCCACAATCAAAATATGCTGCTGACTATCATAATCCTACGCCTTATAGCGCAGCCATTGGGGATTTCCACCCGGCGGGCAGCTTCGCCCCCGGAATACCAGATTAGGTC
The DNA here is from genome assembly GCA_027564375.1 of Micropterix facetella. Classification (NCBI taxonomy): domain Eukaryota; kingdom Metazoa; phylum Arthropoda; class Insecta; order Lepidoptera; family Micropterigidae; genus Micropterix; species Micropterix facetella. The sequence continues at coordinate 870,300 of JAOPUG010000007.1, read as the reverse complement.
GGATTTCTTCGCTGACGACGCTTGCGTAATCTCTATATATTGTAATAACGCGTCATTCCGTAACTCTCGCGGACCCGTGGCGTCCTTTACCCGATGGCACCTCGAGATCGGGAGGCCATCGGGTCATTTCTAAGGATAGACGATGATAGATCGACACCTCTCCCCGCGTCTTAGGGACATACGTTCCCAGACTCCTCCGGGTCTCAGTCGATTTGATAACACGGCCGGTTTTCCCGTCCCATGCGTCACCCGTCCAGTTCTGCACGAAGTTCAGTTCCCAGATCCACCGCACAGCGCGTCACCAAGTTGCTCCCGGATAGGTGCTGCCCCGCGTGTTGGCATGACGGCCATTATAGCCCAAGCTACACGGAACCGTTAGGAACCGATATCAGTACATTTTGTAAAGTCATCTCAGTATCAGTATTTATTCGCGTGAGAGTATTCGAATCTGATAAGAATGGTGGGATGCCGGCGGCCCGGGCCTCCCTATTTACAACTTTTACCCTTCGGTTGCCGATAGTGTAATCAAAAGTGAGTTTCTGCTGTTTGACCACCGTACCATATAACTCGTGGTGGATGATGCCGAGTTTAAAATTCAATACACGAACTTGACTCACTCATGACTCATTGTGTGTTTGTAGACTCGGTCACAAGACCGCGAAACACTATAGGTATATGGTATTGTCCGATATTGACGGTCGGGGGTGAGTTGCTGGGTGCGTTGGCCAGCTACCTGTATGGTATCCGTTTTGGTCGGTTGCAGGGTGTGCTTCTCCACTTTTCGGGATTGTGGAGCACTAGGTTTGCCTTTGAGAATATCTGAGGGAACGAGGTACTCCCCCTAGGAGTAGAAGTGCCCTCACTCCTTGATAATGAGAGCCGGGGACCGCTTCCTGCCCGAAGTCGCCCACAATTTTGGTTCTATACCTGACTGCCCCTCGTGGAGAGTTGTTCCGAGTACAAGCAAAAAATACTTAAATACCGAGTATATCAGTAGCTACATAACACAATATGTATTATGATATGATAAGTACAAGTACACCAAAATAATTCGATTACAAAGTACAAGCAAAAAGTACTGTATATTTGCCATTATTTGATTACTACGAGGAATCGGCAAGGGTTCTATACAGAGGCTAAGGGTTGTGACTATTAATTCTCTAGTCTGTGATTAGGATTATAATAAAACACATTTTTTGAAATCCAATTTTATTTGACTTTAAAGATAACAAGCTTTCCAAAATTGTCATTTGTTAATACATGTCGACTAGGATTGTTCACCACTGTGGCAAATGAAAGTCTTTCAGCTGCAGTCGATGATGGCAAGCATACATTATAACACGTGAAAAGTTTTTTTCATACTTTGTTAGTTTTCGAGCAATGTGAGATTTGGCCTGTTCTCTTTAAGGTTCCGAAGAAACTCGAGCTCAAATTTGGACTTCTTTTTATGTCGCATCTGAATATTCTGAGCAGATGATGATAGGACAGGAAATGGCCACAAATGGCTACGTGGAGGTGGGCCATAAAGGCTGTTGTGTTTTTTGGCCGGACCATGCTTGCGGAGCAGCTCCTATTCAGGAGCCTCCTCAAAGAGGGACCAACC
>JAOPUG010000007.1:822307-833006 GCA_027564375.1 Micropterix facetella | reverse complement strand
ATATATATATATATGCAGCTTCGATCTATGCTTCATTCAACAACCATTTCGCCACATTTAGAAATATAGCCGTTATAACATGTATGCACCTGTGCTTCCCTATTTAATAGAAATATTTTAAGTACTATACAATATTTCGTAACGATGGATAAACACATGTAATTTATAGATTGAACTATGAAACAATAAAATATACCTAACTGATATAACATGTTTGTCGCTATACGTATATTCTAGCTGATATGTCCAGGAAACGAAATGCCGAAAAAACCACTATGTTAAGAATTCTCATTTACATATTTGTTGTAGGTGTTATATTATTATTATTTTTGCCCACAGATATGTGATTAAAACCGAAAGAGTCGTGGGAGAAGTAGCGATTGACAACTGTCAATTCGTGGATCCATGCAATAGACCCAATACTTGCGAACACGGTGGCAGGTGCTCTGTTAGAGAAGATAGAATAGCGTGCGATTGCGGCGGAACAGGTATCAGATCATATGCATATGCTCTAATATCATATGCTCTAATCATCATTGTCATTATTGTCAATAAAATACTCAGTATAGATTACATCAGATGGAAATCAATCATCCCCTAGTTTTACACATTTAAAGTAGTGTACTAATAAGGACAGTTTTAAGTGGACTGATTGTCCCTGAATATGATTGATCGTGATTACGTGATTACTTTAATTATTTTTTATTAATTCATAAAAATACAACAAAACCAAATGTAGGTTAAACCAAATGACACTGAGTTGCTCCTAACTAAGCAAGGCTTCTCCAAGGACAACACCATTCATTATTAACAACAGTGTTTTTTAATCAACGAAATAAATAATACTTTTGGGTTAGGGGTGTGTGTATATGAGGGAAGGGGTTTAAGAGGGGTAAGATAATATGTTTCCATATTCGAATATTAGTAAAATCAATAATAATAAATAACCAAGAATAAACAATCAAAAGAAATACGAGTACATAATAATCAATATTCAATAAAATATTATGTAGGTGTGTAGGTATTTGCTTTCTATAATATTATGTTATATTTATACTTGCATTTTTTTAACAGACAACTCTTCACTATGCAAATATTATATAGATTCATCAATATTAGGGCAAGATATATACAAAGTGCAGTTGACCAAAAGTTGTATTTTTCTTGACACATCATATGTGTGTGTGCTTTGAGTCGATCTTGTATTTTTTAAATACGATTCGCATTCGCTTTCAGTCAGTTTTCAAATATAGGGTTGCTGTCAGGGCATATAATAGAATGCTGGATCAATGATATGCGTGTGTCAAACACTATAGATGGGTTTGCTTGTTACAACACTAACTTAGTATAGCGGCAAAAGGACGGTGTAGTCATATATGTTAAAGCTGAGTTACGGGTAGTAGTCACAGAAAACAATATCGATGATGCAAATTACCTCCATCTCCTGTTAGAAGGCGATGTTAATATTTAGCTATATATAGATCGCCAGTAAACCAAATATTTGCGGTTTTTTGTAATCATTACATTAATTATTGGAGAAATTTTATAAAGATTTCAACGTTATAGTTGACGGTGATCTCAATAATAATATATTGTGCGAAAATGACAAATAAACAGGTCACAACTTAAATATGCTGGCTCAATATGGTCTAGGTGTAGCAATCGACAAGCTCACGAGAGTTGACGGAAATTTACAAAGCTGCTTAGACCACTTCATGGTTAAATCTTAGTATAAGATGAGGCCATTCGTAATTCCTATTGCTATCACTATGTAACTGGGATCTGTATACCGAAACAAATTAGGATAAGACCTCCCATATTATTAAAAACTCTATTAGAGATAAGAATATATTCACAGAAAAAATTAAATAAATTTACTGGGAACTACTAATCCGTGAATCAGATCCAAATAAGGCAACACTCAACTTGTTACACATAATTACTTAAGGAATCAAATGCGCATCGAGTGAAAATGTCGTTAAAATAAGCAGGTGTCAGATAAAAGTTAAACCATGGATCACAGACGGTTTGATTTCATGTATTAGGAAACGTTATAGACTGCATAAGAAAAGCAAAGCCAATCCAAATGATTTTCAGTTTAAAAAGCATCATAAAAGCTATCGCAATATATGCAAAAAAATAATTGACAAAACAAAAACTAAGTAAGTAAGTAAAAACGGAGCTGCCATGGAATTCGCCGACTAAGGTCGGGCCCATCATAATACTATTTTTACAGTTCTGGGGGGTGAGCGGTGGCCTCCGGACTAACGACCGGATATAAAGACGTTATTAAAGACGTAAAGACGTAAATGGGGATCAATAAAAAAACTTGGAGTATTATAATAGAAATTGCATATGGTAGAACTCAGCGCCATAAAATAAAATCGAATAATATAAGTGGGCTATAAAATACGTAGAGGAACATCTTGCTGAAATTCTCAACTAGATAAATGAATACTTTAGCAATACTGTACCAAACCTGGCTGTAAACAAATTGTCGAACCTGAACACAACCGAGTCCGCCCTAGCTGATAACGTTGATGTACCAACGAGAAACCAAACTCCGTTTAATTTTGTATTCACTCCAGTCGACATCAAAGAAGTATGTCAAACATTAAATAATCGTAAAGACGATTCGGTCCCGGTTCATGGCGGAATTCAAGTGGCCATGCTTAAATCGGTGATTAGCATTATTTACTCACATTATCAACGCAGTTTTCAATGCGATTTGTTTCCGGAGTGTCTAAAATCTGCCAGAGTCACCCCAATACTTAAATTTGGGGAAGAAGAAGACATTAATAATTATCGCTCGATCTCCCTGTTGAAAACAGTAGTATCGAGGTAATTGAGAAAATTGGCGAAATATACGCTATCTACTAATTTGCTATCTAACAATCAATATGGGTTTAGACAAGGTCGGGGTGCAAACGATGCCATTAGTTCAGTTACAGAATATATTGCCAAAAAACTTGATAAAAAGAAAAAATACTTGGTATGTTCTTCGACCTGTCTAGAGCCTTTGATACAGTATCGCACTAAATACTTATAAAAAAAGCTTTACCTTTTTGGCATTGCTGGTCAAGCTAATGAGTGGATCGAAATTTTCTTACAAACAGGTCACATATCACTGCGATAGGTGACCAAGAAAGTAAAAAACAAAATGATTTATATGGTGTGCCACAGTAGGTACGTGAATGATTTATGTGATATGACACTCGGAAGAAAAGGGAAAATAAACTTATTTGCAGACGACACTGCCGTCCTTATCTAGGCAGATACCTGGAATCAGGTTTTTACAGACGCGCAATGCTCCCTGGACACTGTCTAAACATGGCTTGATTATCATAAATTAACACTAAATACCTCGAAAACGAAGTACTTAACATTTGTACTCAGACTTAGCCTAACCTCTCCCTTGCCCTTTGTATCGCGCTTGAAAATCCACAAATTTACTGGCAATGAATCGTCATCGATAAAAAGAGAAAATATAATCAGATATCTGGACAGAGAAATAGATTCCAAACTTAATTGGGAATGCCCAATAAAATCGCTTACGGCGCCAAAGATGAAATTAGTGAACGTATTCCACGAACTAAGGAATATACTAAGTAACGAAATACTGCGAATATGCGAATATGGCTCTTGGTCAAAGTACATGGGTGCATGGAATTATAGCGAGGGGCTCATGTACGAAAATAACCATGGACCAGCATGAAAATCGAAAAAGTTACTAATAAGAGACATAAGCCAAAAGTCTCCTCGATACAGTTCAGATCAGCACTTTGCGGAGTTTAAGATATTGGATATCTGCCAATTATTTATTTAGCAATGTGTTGTTTTCACAAAACTAAAGAGTACAGAGCAAGAAGTCAACAAACGCATATAACGAGGAATGGCAAAAACAAAATTTCAAAATTTCACAGGTAACTAGCATATTTGCACAAAGATTAATTATAGTCAATATTTTTTATTGCTCCGAAACTTTACAGCTCTCTATGTGTAACCACGAAACACGTTGAAAATATCGTAGCTTTCAAAGCTAAACAACTGGCTCTTCGAATTGGCGCTCAAAAACTAAAGATCTTATTATATTAGGGTGAATATATAACATATATGGCTTACCTACTAATCTTATATACGTAAATACCTACTAATCTTATATACGTACTTATATTTCCTATATATTTATTATATAGTAGTATAAGGTTATAATGTATACTCTGAATATAATTATAAATTATTACTTATTTACCTATTTTATATTATGTTATATAATGTCAAGTTCACTTCTACATATAATTATAGTATATTATAGCAAATTATATATATTTACACGTTTAACATACTATTTATTTTTAGTTAATTTGTGTAAATAACTCATGCAGAATAAGTAACCATTTTTGTTAGTTTTAAAAACCATATAAAATTAAATAAAATGCGTCAGTTCGCACGGCAATAAAAATAATGCACAATATATAGCACAATCAGATACAGACCTCTAGGTCTAGTTGGTTGTACGTTTTCGCATCACCTTAGGTATTGCTCGCATAAAATGTATGGATAGAGCTAATTTTTTTACTTACCTACCATTAATGTTTGTAACTATCATATACTCGTATGTTCAACAAGTTGCATATCCAGCTCTTTTTTCCTTGTACTTTATTAACAAATAAATAAATAAAATATACCAGTTTCGCCATTACATATCGACCGATGGAAAATGTGTGGGTAATAAATATTTAGACCAGCGTTTCCCATATGGTGAGTCGCGAACTAGCACCGGGCCACGAAAGTAAACAATCGGGTGGCAACATTATCTCCTTGTTGTTTAAACCAATTATACTCGTAAATGATCGAGTATCGTGGCACGTCGTTCGGGCGGTGAGAGAGACGCGATGTTTCCATCAGCGCAAACACCGCTGTACTGACAAGTGATCGTCGTGAATCAGTCGACGGGTCTCGTCTAAGGTATATACCGCTGGGCAATTGCCCTTCAGCGGTGTTTCTGGTGAGCCGGCTTTCTAGGTGTGGCATCGCAGAGCTGAGCGCCCTGCGTCAGGTATATAGTATGACACTTGTCTTGCCGGATACCTGCCGCTTTATCATATTATGAAACGTCCGGCGGTTTTTATTTTACTCGCCCCGCGTCCTGACAGCACCGTTCCTCTCCGTCATATGCTCGCTCAGTTTGACTTAAGCAGCAAGTAAAAGAGTGTATTTCTGTGATGATTAGATTCAGATGCAGATCAATTTATTCAGTGTAAATACATTAAGTGCACATACTGAACGTCAAAAGACAATAATAGTACGTTATTTTTTTCTGTTTTTTTTTCGGCGAATTCTACAACATTCCAATAGAAAGAACCGCCAAAGAAAACTAGTGACCACTTTTTTGGTACTATTATTGTCAAATACAATTAGGATTCTATATAATTCAAAAATATTTCATTTATTCGGTCCTTGTCTTCACGTCCTCGACGTTCCCGTGAATTGAAAACATTAGTATTAACCATAGATTAAATAACAATATATAATCAAAGGTATTACCTACGACAGAACGTACTCTAGGTCATAAAAGGGAAGCATAAAATTAATAGGGCTAGGGCAAATATAGTTTGGGAAACACTGACTTAGACTACTAGGGGCGTTTTATATCATTCTGTGATCGATCTGAAATAGCGATCTTCTCGATCATTGCAGCATCAGACAATCATTTATCACGACAAATAGTTCATTGCGGTTTCAAACACGTTCATTGATTTTCATTAAATTATAAGAAAATATGTATTAATAAAAGAAACTTATATCTTATTCGGATAATATTATTAAAAAATGTATATAAAAGGTACATCATCTTTTTATATTAATAAAAATAATGGAATCTCATCAGTAAAGGCCCACCAAGGACATACAAATCATTAAAATTTCAACATCGGCAATTATTAAAATGATCCAAAGACAATTTCGAGAGAAGTGACAGTTGTCAACAAATCGTATTCCTTCGCGAGCTTTGCCTCAGTCCAGTCGCAATTATTTAACTTTAAAACAGTCAATTACGCCATACGACGATGAGTGATCTATTTGTGGAAGACTACAGTAACGTGACTGTCAAGATTGAGGAAAATGTCATAATTAAAAACGAGGTATGTGATTCTGATGATTCCGATTCGAATATTCCTCTGAGCGACTTTATACCGGATGAGCAAGGTAACGTGGTCGAATTTTATGAGACTGAACATAGTTTCATAAAGCCAGAGCCAATCGAAGGTAGACCATCTGGAAGAAGTAATATTTGCGACAGCGGATCTAGTGTTGGACGTGTCAACTCGCATGTTTGTGTAGATTGCGATAGGGCGTTCTCCTCAAAGAAAAATTTAATAAACCACGTAAATGGAGTTCACAGGAAATTGGAGAGATACTCATGTGGAGAATGCGATCGTACTTTTGTATGGCAATGCGAGTTGAAAGTGCATATTGACGCTGTTCACAGGAAATTAAAGAACTACGTATGTGGAGAATGCCATCAGGCTTTCGCACGACAAAAGGAGTTGAAAGTACATATAGACGCTGTTCACAGGAAATTGAAGAAATATTCATGTGGAGAATGCGATCGTTCTTTTAGTCAGGGAGGACATTTGAAAGGACACGTAGACGCTGTTCACAGAAAATTGAGGAAATATACATGCGGGGAGTGCGTTCGTGCTTTCTCTCAGTCAGGGAGTTTGAAAGTACATGTAGACACATTTCACAGAAAATTGAACAAATACCCATGTGGAGAATGCGGTCGTGCTTTTGCATACACAAGGACTTTAAAATTACACGTAGATGCAGTGCACAGGAAACTGAAGAAATACTTGTGTGGACAATGCGATCGTGCTTTTTCAGTGCAAGGACATTTGAAACGACATGTAGACGCTGTTCACACTAAAGTGAAGAAATTCTCATGTGGCGAATGCGATCGTGCTTTTTCAGCGCAAGGACATTTGAAACGACATATAGGCGCTGTTCACAGGAAAGTGATGGAATATCCATGTGGGGAATGCGGTCATGCCTTTGTACGAAAAGCGAATTTAAAAGTACATGTAGACGTAATTCACAGGAAATTGAAGAAAAACTTATGTGGAGAATGCGATCGTACTTTTGTATGTCAAAGCGAGTTGAAAGTGCATGTAGACGCTGTTCACAGGAAATTAAAGAACTACTTATGTGGAGAATGCCATCAGGCTTTCGCAAGGCAAATGGATTTGAAAACACATGTAGACGCTGTTCACAGGAAATTGAAAAAATACCCATGTGGAGAATGCGATCGTGCTTTTACAAACACAAAGGATTTAAAAGTACATGTAGACGCAGTGCACAGGAAACTGAAGAAATACTTATGTGGCGAATGCGATCGTGCTTTTACTGTGCAAGGATATTTGAAACGGCATGTAGATGCTGTTCACACTAAAGGGAAAAAATACTCATGTGGAGAATGCGATCGTTCTTTTACTCAGCGAGGAAGTTTGAAAGGACATATAGACGCTGTTCACATTAAAGTGAAGAAATACTCATGCGGAGAGTGCGATCGTGCTTTTACAGTTCAAGGGTATTTGAAACGACATGTAGACGCTGTTCACAGGAAATTGAAGAAATACCCTTGTGGAGAATGCGATCGTGCTTTTACAAACACAAGGGATTTAAAAGTACATGTAGATGCAGTGCACAGGAAACTGAAGAATTACTCATGTGGAGAATGCGATCGTGCTTTTACTTCACGAGGAAATTTGAAAGTACATGTAGACGTTATTCACAGGAAATTGAAGAAATACTCACGTGAAGAAGGCGATCGTGCTTTGACAGTGAAAAAACACGTAGACTCAGTTCACATGACATTGAAGAAAAATACGCGTAAGGAATATGCTCGACCATTTTCGTCAAAACGGTGTTTATCTGTCGGTCGAGAGATACTGAAAAATTATTCTTGTGCAGAATGCTATCGTGACTTCGGACGACGACTAAATCTGATTGTACATTTAAAGAAAATGCACGCTGCATTATCATCTTCATAGATGATCTATTTAACATAATATATTCATAAGCATCAATTACTATAATTATGATTTCCTAAAAATTATGATCTGACCTAAATTTACATGTGAATGATTAGTTAGTAGTGGATATAATGCATTTGAAATTATAATAGTATATTTTTAGTTTACAAATAATTTTAATTATAACAATTATGTGTAAGTTAATATGTATAAACAATGTGTTAAATATTTTTATTGTCTATTTAAGTATTTATATGTATATAGTTATTTTTGCTGTTGTTGAACGGTATTATGACTTTGTTAACATAGGTACATATCCATACATTTTTACTAAGATCTCTTAGTGCTAAATTTATTGAATTATGGTGTTTCCTACTTAAGTAACTAATAAGATAATTTTAGCCACATCATAAGAAACACACACACACACACACACGAACGCCCGCCCACGCGCTCGCTCGTCTGCCCGCCTGCCCGCTCGCACGCATACACACACGCATGCCCGCACGCATACACACACGCATGCCCGCACGCATACATACACGCATGCACGGACGTACGTGCGCGCGCGCACACACACACACACACAATTCCACATGATTAGGAAGTAATTCACGTGAAATGTTTTTTGACATAAACAAGGTACCGTTTTAACGCATAAAGTTTTCAGCGCCTGACGTTTCGGCGCTGTTGTGCAACCGCCGTTGTCCAGAGTAGACCACTGCTACAAATGTCACATTCATAAGCCGTTTTTATTTTATGTATAGTATTAATAGTATTAATAGTTCCTTTTGGTTTTGTTCTTGGAAACTTTCCTTCCACATATCCCTACAATTTGGCCTAAAATACCAGAGTTATTTTGTTTGGATATATCTATACTACGATCTAATACCTGATCGTAATAAATACATGTACGATTAAATAAAGACCGAACACACAATAATAAGCACTTTCCATGTAAACAGTACAATTCAATAAAAAAATAACAGTAAGATACTTACCCAACAAAAGAGTTTGCATCTCAAGACTCGTCAAGAGTCTCGTCCGAGACTCGAGGCGAGACGAGACTGATAACAGTACCATCTCGATTTTTTCATGTGCAGGCTACATTTTTCATGAGACGAGCCGAAACACGTTCAAGTATCGTCTCGTGTCCATCGGCTAGATCTGTTTTTCACAAGGGTAACGCCAAACAACTATTACAGTTAAAATATTTATGTATTTATCACAGCTGCTGTATTTATGGATTTTAATTATTTTATAACAAGAGTATATCTGCTTGATAAATGACTGGAAATTTAATTTTTACTTTAATTTAATTTAAAGCAATTCACAAATATTTGTACAATTTAAAACATCAAATAAAATAGTATTTAACTAAATTACTTATCAAGAAATTAAACTGAATTATTATATGATGTTTATTGTCCGATATCGCCCAACTAGCCAAAGCATGTGCTTGGGCGGATATTCTCTAAACATAAGAGTTAAATTAATTAGTGTGTGAATACAGTAATAAGTCATAATATGGTCTAATTCTTCAACCATGCCTGCTTATACGCGTACGTCTGCTTATACGCTTTTAACTGCCTATACACTACTGTATTGTTAAAAAATATCGTTTAACTTCTGATTCCTCAACCACTGCCGCGAACACCACGGCTGCCGAACGGTGACGTTTCAAATACGTGTCATAATACCAATACCAGAAAAATAAAATACGCGTACCTACGTCTGGTTTTTCTCACATCATACTCGAAAAAACAGACGTATGTGCTGTGAAATATCGGATCCCTTCATTTTATTAAAAACGCATTGTAGGGGATGGAAAAAGGTTTCACTAATGAAACTAGGACGCATCGACTGTTGGGAGACGCCACTATAAGAAGAAAGAGAAACTGAAACTGAAAACTGAATCGTGGGTTGTGCCGATCAGCTCAGTGCAAGGTGAACTATGCAATCAACGATTGCGATACCTTGACAAGTACGGAACCCTAATATCTGGCTACTATTAAATATGATTTCCAATATAAATAAAAAACAATGTTTCGGGGACAATTAATTGAGAGGTGGCTGGCTCTTTGGCGACTCAATAATGTTCACACTCGATAATACAGATTTGAACGATCGTTATTTACGAGCGTGAGACGAAGATCGAGGTAGATGCGGCGAGGGGGTGGGGAAAAAAACAAAAAGTCAAATGGGAGAATCGCGGAGCGATCAGAGGGGCAGTGGATCTATGGGACTTGGAACAGTAGACTCGGTTTTAGAGGGTAACAATGAGATTTCTTATGCCACAAGGAGATCGATTTTTCGGGAATATTAACTTCATTTGTACATCGCGAGAGTAAAATAGATTCGCATGTAGTTTTCGGCCTGATTAAAAAAAAAACTTTATTTGAGTCTCACGCCTCCGAGAAAACTCAATTGTCGCGAAAGCTGCGAATCTGGGAAATGTGATTTTTTTTTGCAAGTCATTTAATCTGATCGCGGTCAATCACCAAATGACAGTGTGCATCCGAAAAGTAATTTGACATGCAAATAGGTCACGAAAGATTATTTTGTTTCTTTTCTGCTACGTTAATTCGGGGCGTTGTTTTTTGCATTTTTTCATTAAAGAGAAATGAGGGGGGGGGGGAGGTTGTGTAGTAAACCTTCAAAAATTA
>JAOPUG010000007.1:740714-750902 GCA_027564375.1 Micropterix facetella | reverse complement strand
CATTTTGATCGGTTGGACGGTATAGAAATTGATGTGCTGCAGTGCCATCTAGTTGCGAGTAAAATCAAAGTAGAGAGCATAAAAACCTTTTCGATAAAAAGTATACTCCCAACTTTAAGCTAGCACATATATACCAACATCCATTTTTATATTTAGAAATGTTAATTTTACACGAAATATATAATATAGATTATTTATGTGTAAGCGTAGACAAAGCTAACATTTAATCAGGTTTTCTTATTATGTGTTTTATTTTTAACTTGTTTGCCACTTTCTAGCGAAATTCACTTCCACCGAGGCTAAAGATACCAATCGTCGTGAATATATGTTTCAATAATTCAGAATAGGGTCGAAATTCTAGCCTAATAGTTGTTTACAGATTACTTGATAATTAATCTAAAACGAATTTACCGCGCGAAGTTTAGTAACACCCGACGTTTCAGCGATGTTGCAACGGCCGTTTTCTAGGGTAGACGGTCTACCCTGGACAAAGGCGGTTGCAACATCGCCAAAATGTCGGGTGTAATAACACGCGGAACGGTTATTTTATCTAACTTATTACACTTTATACTATATAGACTAATCACTATAATCACCTCTTCACAATCAATTGCATTTAAATTTCCAAGCAAATCGAATTACGTATAATAGTGTAATATACAATATATAACGACAAGTAACCCGATAATTTAAACTTCGACTGAACAAACTACAGCGCGTTTTAAAATTAAAATTAAGGTAGTGGAATCTATTGACAAAATTCAGAACTGAAGTGTTGTTATATAAAGTTGAACTTCGGGCACAGGTCTCTTCTATTCTAATAAATATTAGTTTAATTTTAGAATAAAAATGTAGATTAGACTTTTGTTTGATATTGTTCAAACAACCGTCGAAACAACCCTTTTTACCGAGAAATTGAATGAGTTTATATTAGACGAATACAGTCGCACATTTTCAAATAAAACTCATTTAAACATACCCTAATGTTATATACCCTATATTTTAAGTCAGAATATATTCTATCTGTGTGCCAAATTTTATCCAAATCGATTCAGCCGTTTATGCGTGATTGATTCTCAAACATACAAACTTTCACATTTATAATATTAATAGAATAGTACTGGTCTAAAAGATTCCCTTGAGGGACACCATTTGTTACATCTACTATATTAATTTTGAAGCCGGTCGCAGCGAATGTTTGACTTCTATTGTCTATATCAGATTGAAACAACTCAGACAGATCTCCATGTATGCCGATCTGCAATAATTTAACAACAAAAGAAGCGTGATTACCATTGCCTTACTGAAATCCGTCTGGTAGTTTTGGTAAGCAGAGATTCGGTGAAAGTAAGGTTCGACTTGATTGATCGTCCCGATCGGAATCATGTTGGGAATGGGCCATGTGTCTTTAAAATGTCGTTAAATTAAAATACCAATAAATTAAAGTGCCATTAAAATGCCACGTATTTAAAATACTTTTAAGTATGGCGACGGACGAACTATTATCGTTGAGTGTCGCTGTCGCCATATGGTGCTACCACTTAGGGAATCACGTGGTTATATTATATGGATATTTAATTTGTTACTTTTTTTATTTGTTTAGTTATGATTTTATTAGATTAATTTAATTTAAAATATTACACTCTATTAAATGAAGCCTAAAACAAAAACAGACCAACGGATGTCGTAGAATCCGTAGATTCCTCTGGCAAAAACAAATCCTGTTTCTAGCGCAATAGGGATAAAATTGGGGATGTCATAAAACGGGGCGATAAATTTATCGTGATTGCTGAGGGAAGCCGGTCATAATTCGGGGTTATTTCCGCAATATTGAAACCAATCAGGAGCTGCCACGGCGGCCATCAAATAAAAATGTCGATAAACAGCAGTCGTAGGATTTTATGACGGGATATTTCCATAAGCGACTCGGCGTGGGCGACAGGCGACTCCCCACAACAAATTCATGAATAAATCAACATTTAAATCGTGTCTGCCAAAGGCACCATGAGCCACTGCCGGCCTAGAGAGCGCCACGTTTATAATGTTGTCGGCAGGAAAATTGAAAAAGCAAGCAAAAGCAACCCTAGCTGCGAAGAGTTTGTTTATAACAGACGAAATTATGAATATTTTATTTAGAATTTTGAGTATATTTCATGGATTTAATTTGTTCTTCTCTTAGTCTGACAATACATGAATCAATAATCTTACACAATTTACGAAATTATAAACAGGACAGCAGTTCAGGGTTTCAATGCAACGGGCGAACCCGAAATCCCAGGACACTATAACGGTACAGATCGTTTTTCATCCGTGCGATGATTACACAGAGACTTTGACAAAGACGATCCACTAAATCATCTACGCCAACAACCCACGAGAGTCCAACTCCTTACCGCGAGGCACTGGCAAATTTCAAGACCACTAATTTCTCCATCCTCCGGTCCAGTCACCGACTTGAGGTGCCTTGCGCGATCTTTACCTGATGTAAGCAGTAATACATAACTCTAACACGGAGCCGAGACATCCATGGCCCGTCAATTATCATTCGTGATCTAATGGCCAATAGATTGTCTCGAAGGATGAGTGCCATCAGGTCAAAATATATCCCCGCTATCATAGGAAGCATACGCACTCAGACCCACTGGAGTAACACCTTGGCTTACAATATACGAAGCTGTTTTAAGAATGCACAAACCGCCTGGTTTTACCCGGATTCGCATACTAGATCCCAACGGTCAACGGCTGCAGATTTCAGACCGCAAGTAAAGGTCCCGATGACCTTTCCAGGTGAAATGCCTCTTCGTGGAGGCTACCAGATGGGAGTTTTCCCATTAGTTAAGCGACTAAAGAACACATAAAACTGGTCATTAAGCCCAAGTTGCATGAGACAGTTAGATACCAAACAAATTGGACAAGACAAGATGTATTTCGGCTCCTGGTCATGCAGGAATCAAAGGCAATGAAAACGCCGACGAACTTGCAAAGCCGAAGCAAAAAAAAAGCTGTATGGTCCTGAACCGTGCTGTGGCGTAGCAAAAAGCCTAGCAAACCTAATGCTCAAAAACCTCTATTTAGATCAATCCTTTAACCATTGGAACAGCAGGCTTGAATCATTCAAAAACACCAATCAAAGTTCACGACCATAAGACTGCCCACGAGGATTTAGCGCTAAGTAGGATCAATGTATGCATACTGGTGAATGCACTTAAAGGACACTGTAGCCTGAATAAATACATTTTCAACCTCAAGCTCCAAGATAATAGTGTTCAGGCTCTGCCAAATAGCAGAGAAAGTCCCCTGCAACTAGTGTGGAAATAAGGTCCACTGATGCATAAAGAACATCCACATGGTTAACCACTACCTCCAACCTAACGAGGCAAAGCAATCCAGCGTCAATAGCTTATTGCGGTTCTTAACTGATGCGAAGCTTAGCACGGAAATACAGTAGGTGGCGATCACATTAGACTAGAGATGATCGCAGTGAAATAAGGTTCAGAAACCCTAAGAATAGCCACAAAACAAAGGAAAAAAGACAAGACATAGATTGTCACGAAGAGCCATATACACTAATGCAAGAGAAAGTATAGAACTGTTTCCTAAGGTTCTTGTACTCCGAGCAATTCGGATACTTCATTTTCAGAGAGAAATGCATTCGATCTCACACTTCCCGATATACTAAATAGAAAGTTATGCTAATGCGATCATTCTTGCCCAAATTGATTTCACCATGCAAGATTTCTGACGTAGAGGGGCAGTTACTCTCTCGCAACGAAATTCATATGGATTGGGTTGGCGATCAACGAATTGTCGGCCACATCAGATATACATAGATATATTCAGATCATCACTATAAATTTTAAAAATAAACGTGAAAGTTTTTCTACAGATATTTTTTAATATTGATTTTTTGTACTTATAATTTTTTTCATGTACGTAGTATATAAATGTATCAAATGACTGCCTATTTAGTCTGTAAGGTTGATTATAGGTTGTAAGAAGAATCGTGTCTGCTTCGACGAGGCACGGCCGGCCTAGCCAGCGTCACGTTTTATTATGTTATCAGTAGAAAAATGGGGGAGCAAGTAAATCAAACCTTAGCCGCGAAGGGTTTGTTTATAACGGACGCAGCTATGAATATTTTATGTAAATTATATTTACAGTGTATTTCATCGAGACCGTTGTTTTGGATGTTTTGGAGTATATCATGTCGATATCATTTGTATTTAGAAATTATAGACCGCATATGTTATGTAGGTGAAAGAGTAGGACAAAATATTTAACAACACTATGGAAGATATATAGATTATAAGTTCTATATATTGCCGTACTTGCCATTTTTTTTAAACTGGCCATTTTGAACTTGAATTATTTCCATTTAATTACAAATATTTTTTTTATTTAACGCAATGCTATTCCTTTTCAAAAATCAGTTATTCGCTTGTCTTTCTGTCGTTTGTTTTTTAAACACGTATTGCTCGATCGTGTATGCGATCATTAAAAAGATGAATATTCGCGTTATTTTCGATTATGAGTTTCGCCATGGCAGCAACGCCACAGAGACGGTAATACACAATTTCAATAATGTGTATTGAGCAATCACCATAAACTAACTACCGCTATTCACCACAAACTGTAGTTTTGATCGCTACCGTTCTGTTAATTTCGATCTCAAGAACTATCGCCGAGGACGACTGGAGAGTAAGGTTATTAATGTGAAATGGAATAGTGGCAAATTCGCGAAATCAGTCATGATACTCCCTCTGTACGGCAATGCAAGATCATACACTTTACAGCAAATAGCCGCAAAAATGCAGGAGACCTTACTCCAAAAGATTTTCAGTTTTTCAACCCCGAAGAGGGAGTAAAAAGCCTTTAAAGTTTTCATCAACTCTTGTCCACGATAATTCTACGACAAAAGCATTACTCAACTATCACCGCAAAATCGCATAGATAATAAATATTTCGATTAGTTTTTTTAAAGTATATTATATTTGATTAAAAAAAATTGTTGTTAACTAAATTTTGCTAAAGTTTGTAGTTAACAATTGACTATGTAGCTCCTAACTAGGCATAGCCTGTTATAAGGAGAACACCAATATATATAATTATAAAATAAATTTCATCGATATTTTCAATAGGCAATAAATACGTCACGCGTATAATTCGTAATAATAAAATACAATAATTAGTAGAAATTAATAATAATTACCAAAAATACATATATAATAAATACTTAAATAGAATAAATATAAATATGTAAATTTAAATGTAATATAGCAAAAAAAAATATTTATTTTAAAACTATTATGGACGTTTTTCCCTTTCTCTTCTGGCAAGGTTATTTTAAAATAATACGTTTATGTCGATGTTTTTGTTGGTTTCTGCTTAATCCCAACATGCTTTTACTCATAAAATTAGCTATTCTTGGAGCAAGAAAACTGTAGTGACGTTGTCCAAAAGACATTAGACGTTTGGGTACTCTAAAGTTTTCCTTGTAATGACCTGTTCTCTCAGCATTTTCTGGAATAACATACTCCTCCTCTACAAAGTTTAGAAATAAAGTATTGATTTACGGCAATGCAATTGCCTCAAATCCAGCAGTTGAATCCAGCAGTGAGTCTTGGTTTCCTTAACACGATTCTAATTATTTACTTTTGGATAACGTTCACTTTTTGGAGGCTAGTTATCCCGCAAGCTCCCCATCTAATACCATATGTCATGATGGATTGGCATATAACATAAATAAAGGCAAACCAATATTCTCGCAATTGAATAAATATATAAATTAATTTTCTAAATTTTTTCACAAAATTCTCGATCTTATGATTCCCATTCGAGATATGTTATCTCTCGGGCTGGTTCGATTGGTTGGCAACGACACGTGGCATCTGGCTGGTAATCACGAATAATGAGATTATTTCGATCGTCCGACTGACCTCTTGCATCGATGCTAAATGGAATATAGTTTTACCCACATTTATCATAAGTAGGTTTAGGTCCAACCATGTTTTAATTGAATCCATTGCGACATTAATGTGATTATATACTTTTTCTTGAGTAGAACCTTACATTACTAACACCGTGTCATCCGCATATGCTATTGTTCAACGGTACACCATATATTAGTGGCCGCGTTACACTTTGAACACCGTTAAGGTTAACCGTTTGTGTTATTTTTTTTAGGTAATATGAAAACCAATTTAAAGCAGGGTTATTGATACCATAACCCTGTAATATTTTATAAAGTATTTTACATGACATGACATCAAAAGCCTTCGCTAAATCTAAAAACACCGCAATTCATTTTTTTCTTAACTTTCTTGTTATTACTAGGTGGTACTTTTTGAAGAACTGTTATTCTCTCTCATATATATTTACTCAATTCCTTGGGTGCTAGGAAATGCCATTACCATACTTTGTATTTGTGCTAAGTTCAATGTCTAAATATCCAATCCTGACTCAGTCGAACATAGTGAATTTAGGGTACGAAGTGTCCGCACCGTGAATCAGTGTTGAACGATATTAGTTCTAGCTCACGGTAATACGAACAATACGTTAGTAATTTACTGGTGCAAACAGACCGATTCTTCCAATGATGATCAGATTATCAACGAACCACCTAGGCAGTTTAAATATGTGACAGATTGCCAGGCAATATCTTCTTGTGCTTGTAGAGTTATAACTAACCACCCCTAGAATAAATGCGGTAGGATACAGCAAAAAATAACACCCACACTGCTTTAAGGAACTTCAGAAAGCATTCCTTCACCCCCTACATCATGGATATATAAGCACTTTCATAACGACTCCATACTGCCACGTTGACTACATCTGCACCTAATTTGAGAGTTGAATAAGAGGCACATGACAAATATATTGTTGAACTGCCTCTTGTTCTTGAATTGAATTGAAGAATTTGCAACTAGGGTCTAAATGTGCTGTCTGTATGCCAACCGCGTCTTTATCATCCTGCTGTAATGCACAAGATTCTATACTATCCATTCTTACGAATAACTTCAGGTTGTCCGCGAAAATCAGGCAGTTTGTATTTGTAGCCACGTCTGGTAGCGTATTCACGAGCAAATTAAACAGCAATGGACCCAGATTTGATCCCTGGTTCACCCCAGAGTGTGTAAAGTGCAGATCTGATATTAATATCCCATATTCAATAAATTGCTGGCGTTATCTTAGGTTACTGATGAAAAACTTCAGGATCCCATGTGAGCATCCCATTGTTTCCAGTTCCTTGAGCAGTATGTCATTATCGACCCGGTCGAATGCTTTTCAAAAGTCAAAATAGCCTACGTCTACCTGACAAACCCTCTGGAAGTCAAATTGTTCCGCCACGTATTCAGTGGATCACTGTGAGGTTTGTAGATGTGGAACATCTCAGGCGAAAACTATGCTGACCATCTGGTTATTTTCCACTTACCTGTCTGTATAGGTATATGTGGATAATCGATTCAAACAATTTGGCTGGAGATAAAAAGTGTGCCACTGATCTGTAATTCATAGCGTTCGATTTGGCCCCTGACTTATGTATTATGATGACGCGGCTAATTTTTCATCTAGACGGATAGATCCCACTAGAGATACTTAAGTTGAAAATGTGTCGTAGGGGTTCAACCAAAATAGATTGACATACCTTAAACATGTATGGAGGAATACCATCCGGACTAACGGACTGTTTAGGCTTTGACTTTTTATAGGTACAAGCGACATCCGCGACACTGAGTGCCGGAATATCGACGCTGTTGTTCCAGTTATTTTTCGATATACCGGCCTTGTATTGAGACAAATACAAGGCGGGGATTTTATCTATCTATACGAATGAAAATTATTTGGAGAAAGCATTTGGCGAAAGCTTTTGCCACCGCTGTAAGAAGTTTCTTCGTATCTGCGGCAAAGCATTACTATTACGTTGATTTCGGATATAGAGCCAGGAAATAGTGCTATCTCTTAATATTTACATTTGAATTGTGTTGATAGAGTTAATACGAACTTCTTGAATTTTACGTTTTAAGGTTGTTCTGTAGAAGCTGAACTGATTGAAATAAATTATCTGGTTGTACTTTTCTACAGTTTATGGTAATTAGACATATATTTAAGATCACGGATGATATCAGATGTGAACGAGGCCAGATATTAAATTCAATTAAGACTGCTAATAATTTATTATAAAATGTAGGACACAAGTAAACGGCCTTATAATTATTGTCACAATTATATAAATTGATTTTTTTTAAAAAACAATGCTGTATGTTTTCTTAAGAAATAAATCAATAAATAAATGAAGAGGTTATAAATGAAAAATATTTTAATGTAGAAGTGGTCTCTGTTTTTCAAAACTTCAAGTTCGGAAATGAATTCCTCTGAATTCAAATCCATGTCATATTTAGGTACCAAATTAAGTCCATATTTGTTTAAATCATTTGTGGTCATGATTTCATTAATGCTTCGCCAGTCAAAAATGCATAATCGAAATTCAGCTTCCTCGCGTAAGTTATTAATTTCTGTTGAAGTTCAATCCAATATAACGTTTATCAACTGTATAATACTGTGTCTCGGAGAAAGTGTCCGCAGCCCGTCAACGTCTCACTCGCCATGTATAATTTTTCCATTAAGTACTCTACGTTCATTTATTATTTGAATGATTGACATCGACTTGGAAATGACAGTACCTTTTTTAAGTAATTCATCAGATAGCGTGACTGGCTAGGCGCCCCTCAGTCTTTGCCGCCCAGGGCAAGTGCCTTGACCCGGGCCTCAGTCTCTCCCACCCCTCTCTTGACCCGGGCCTGTCTGTAGCTTTTTCAAGTACCACACTTGTGTACAGGCAGTCTTAAATTACAGCATAAAAGCTCTCGATTGTCTCGTTTATACTAGTCATATTGTATAATCCTGTCCAGCCGATTGTATCTAATAAGTCGTAAGACATGTCAACGTTTCCTTTTCAATAGTCCCACGCACTACTGAAGTCATGTAGTGTACTGTCCCGTGGAGAATAGGGTATATTTCGTGTGAATGAATTCCGGTTTCGTCCCGAGAATGTTAAGTGTTATGTCTAATGGTAGATGTAGGTTGTCACGGCGAACTAACTCCAAGGTAGCTACCACCAGCCTCACTAAATCTATCATGTGGATTTTTGATTCCGTTGAATCATTGCACGTGACGATGAAGAGAGGTGAAGTACTGGTAATGGTCATTCACCCATTTTGTGGCTGAATATAAATTAAAATCCCCTAATACTAAAATGTTCTAACTTGCCACCAAAAAACAGACTTTCCAACAAATTAAAACATGCTAGATATATACTATTGCTACATATAGAAGAGAAGTATACTAAAAACACGCTGTACGTAGTCTGACGGAAAGGTATCTTCACACAAGTCACTTCGTCCTTAGTTACAGTTCCAGCACGCATCTCGATTGGATTGAAAACCGGATTACTCAGCATAATACCGCCGCCGTACGTCTGCCTGTCCTTGTGACATACTGCGAAGTTACTGCCTTGAAATAGTTCTGCATCTGCGACTGAAGTATTTAAAAATGATTCAGTTAGGGCATACACTTCTATTTTAATTAAATTGGCATGTTTTGTCAACTCTAGCAGCTTTCCATTCAACCCTCCAATATTTCGGTAGTATAGGTTCAACTGTGTACTGTGCTTCGTTAGGTTGGCTTCTCGGTTTACTGAATAACCACTCAATAAAACAACATTATTCCGCCACATCGATGGATTAAGTGTCTTTCGAAGTAGTTTTCCTGTATACCGATTATAAGATTCAAACATTCTGCCGATTTGTTCTCTAGGTTTTCGATGTGTCTTCCTCGGTCGTGCCCTTCTTAACCGCTCAAATATTGAGAAATCTTCGCCTAATAATTGGAGCTCCGTTCAATCCGTCGTCATCATGAGTTATGCCTTGTATCACGGGTCGATCATATACGACAGGGCCACGGCGTGAATATGGGCGATTGGTCGGTTCTGGTTGTGAGCGAGTCGTAGTAGCAGACTGATATTTCAAATTCGAAGTATCGTCGCTGCGGGATCTGTGGTATCGGAAAACTGGGAGTGTCAACTGCTACGGGCGAACCCGTCCACCCCGAAGTGTTTTAACGATATTGATCGTTCTATTACCCCGAGGCGAAACGCAGAGACTTGAAGTCGATGCGCCGATCGACGATGAC
>JAOPUG010000007.1:673941-687722 GCA_027564375.1 Micropterix facetella | reverse complement strand
ATTAACTGTTCCATGGGAATCAAATATCCCAAAAGACCACGAATACAAATTAAATAAATATCATGATCTCGCAAATGTCGTCTTGCGGAATGGCTTCACTGTTCACCTTCATGCGGTGGAAGTAGGCTCTCGTGGCCTCCCAGCCAAATCTCTATTTCACCTATTTAAGAATCTCGGTCTCTCCAGGAAAATAATTAACTCATTCCTAGAAAAAATATCAAAAACTGCAATTTTCACATCTCAAATACTATGGCTTCATAGGGGGAGTGAATGGGTGGTAAGGTGAACGCTCACGTGTGGCAAGACAGCTGTCCTAAACCTACCACAGCCGGTCGTTAGTCCGGAATCCCCCAAACGTGTAACAAAAGCATTATGATGGGCCCGACTCTGGTCGATGAATTCCATGGCAGGTCCGTTTATACTTACTTACATGTCCTACCGAAGGTGCGATGTGTATTATTATATTTTTTTGATAATATCAGATCGACAAACACATAATTTACAGGCGACTACACTCACGCCGTTTTGTATGATTTTTAGTATTAAATAATCATAGACCAAACAGTCGAGTTTGGTGTACGTGATCGGGAGATATTTGTACAAATTCGTTGTCGCTGTTGTGAAGCAGAATCTTATACCATATGAAGAAACTAGTAGGCAAAATATTAATTGATTAGTATTAGTTCTGTGTAATTATTGTATTTACTTTGTTGTATTAATCCTTTTGGTATTATTTGTTTTAAAACTCGATGTTATAGACTTTCAACTTCCCTTAACATATGTGAGAAATGTGAGTCCTCATGGACACCTGGATGCCATATCCTAATATAGACTTTACCGATGAAAAAGCTTAAGTGGCTAAGAAATAAACACTAATATTTCTTAGCCACGCTTAACTTGAATGAGTATGTGAACCAGCACCAGAAGCGAGGAGCGAAGCGATAAATACTCTTTCTCTATCATGGTCTAGCCGGCTCGGTTGACCTATAATCTATACTACCCATGTTAGGAGCATCGTCGAGTACCGCTCGGCCGTTTGGAGCGAAACATACCCCTTTTCTGGTATGTACCCTAACTTTTGTCCCTCCGCCTTCGTGATGGGCTTGTTACGCTTTTTCTCACTCGGGCAGAGGACAGGGAACTTTCTTCTGTGAAATTTCTTTCTTGTGGCTTTTTACGGATTGTTCATTTATTGTTTTAATTGATTTGTGAGTTTTATTGCCTGATAAACAATGGAGGAAATCGTGCCTTTTGGTGAGTTGTATTCAAAATAATATTATTCATTCAATAGCCAGTGTTATGAAAACTAGCATTGAATTTGAAATGAAAACAACAAAATTTGTTTCAATATTATTGACGAAACTCCCGATATCAGTCACAAAGAACAATTATGCCTGTTTCTCCAATATTATTTTTGATTTCTATCACTCAAGCAAATTAAACGACTTTCTTGAGGATTGTCACATTTTGTACGCAAATTGTGTCATTTTAATGGGCTTTCTTGTCTAAAGTATACAGAATCTTAATAAAAGCATTATATAAATGCATAGATCTATCCTTGATGTTGACGTCCTTGGAAGTAGATTTTTGTTTTTTTTTTTACTAGAATTATGAAAAAAAACCTATTTTTGCTGCGGCTGTTTTACGATTTTACGCGTAGGAGTTCGACAAAATAGTAAAATTTACGTTAGAAACTAACTAAAATTACTTAATAAAAAATACTATCGAACTAAAAAAAGATGATTACAGACTCCCTTGGTGGTGGAATTCATAGTTCTCTTCGAAACCATTTTTGTTACTAAATTCTTAATATTTCCAGAAAAAATCAAACGTAATCTGTAATTGTCTTGTTTTAGTTCGTAGTATTTTTTATTTAGTAAATTTAGTTAGTTCCTAACGTAAATTTTACCATTTTGTCGAACTCCTAACCGTAAAATCGTAAAACAGCAACCGTTTTTTTCCTTTATAATCCTAGTAAAAAAAAAACCAAAATCTACTTCCAAGGACGTCTATGTGTTACTCTTCCAAGTATATGTTAAATTCTGTCTAGCAGTAGCATGCTTCAGTGTGCTTTATTGAATCTACAACACAAGCAGTAAAACTCAAACTGAAGATTGAAGAGTAAAGAGGTATCATTTTTTTTAACTATAAAAAGCGTAAAAAAATCACAAATAGGTATGTCAGGCCGGCCCTATTAAGCAACTCTAGGCATGCTACTGCAGGTGGTGGTAACCCTAATGTCATCTCAAAAGAAGGTAACTAGTGGTGGCCTATCGTAAAAATTAAACTAATGTAAAAAAATGCATGCAATATTTGCATTTCGTTTTTGTTTTTATCACTTTGAGTTATTATAGTTGTAAATCGAAAATGGACTTCTTGTCCACCCAATATGTACTTACAGGTTGTACCAATTTTAGTATGAATGAGATAAGACTTCTCATGGCTTTGCGAGAGACGATAGACCTCAGAATAATCTTGTTGCGACAGAGTAAGTAGATTGGTACAACCTGCCGTATTGAAGATAACTGAAGATAAAGAAAAGAGATTGGTGTAACCTACCAATATTCAAGATGACTGAAGGTAAAGCGCAAATAATAATCTATTTAATACCTGCCTATTTATCTGTCTACAATCCTTAGCGAGGAATTAAAAGCCTTTTTTCTTTTTTTGTAGGATCTCAACATCACATAATTTTATCACAATGTCGTGATATCGTTACATTAGAATTTTCTCAAAACATATGCATCTCACAATCTCCACACGCTGGGGTAGAAGAATGCTAAGTAAGACTGGCAGTAATCAGGTCAGCGGGCGAACTTGTTTGTGGGAGGAAGAGTGGGTGGTTGCTTATACCTACTCCCTTAATGGGGGGGGGGGGGGGAGAAAGAGGCAAGATGGTTGGCCGTACACAAATAATTGCCATTCAACATGCAATGTTTATCACAATTACAAAACACGACTTCAAATGCCTTAATCAGCAAATGGAAATCAAAGATAGCAAATGGGATACATTAAAACTTTATGGAGTAATCCAAAGTGTTGTTGCTTGATTACAAAAGTCAATAAACCCTTTAAAGAGATTTATATCGATAAGAATGCAAGATGTTTCACCAAACCAATGATTAATCGAAACCACAGGAATAAAACTAAAATTTCGCTGGCCAAATCGATTAAACGCATTCAAGGCTACGGAAATTATTTTACGATTAGAATAGAGCGGTCATTAAAGGAAAATAAACAATAAGTTACCAACTGCATAGTAACGGACTATAAGTAAAATGTTATCACAGCCTTACCTTATCGTTTTAAGAAATCGCTCCAGCCGTAAATCCAATCAAATATGAAATAGCCATTTCTCGAATTTAATGTTTCATATTAATAAACTAAAAAGCGACGCAAAACGTAAGGAAATTGCACGACTCTCGGCTGCCGCGGTTTGGTTTGTTTTGACACAAGGTTGCTATGGTGACGGAAGTTACCATTCCCAAAAATGTGAAATTGATCTTTTAGGTGGCGATTATTTTTTGTAAAGGCGACATTATCACTTAACTGTCAAAATTGTTTCACGTGGGTTTAGGTTATGTTTTTAAGTGTCGTTGTGGGTGATAATTGGTATTGATTGTTCTAATTTAAACTGCAATAATGGCAGAATTAGTAAATCGACGAGTCGAGGAGATGATCTCCGAGCTCGAACAAATGCTAAGAATCGATTTGTACACAGCCGAAGAAATACGGTATATTTCGTGTTTGATTTTATAAATGAATTATTTCCTCTCTGATTCACACTCCTTTTTTCAGAGAGATTGCAAGAAAGCGCAAAGCATTCGAGTACAAAATCCAGCGGCAGCAGAAATCGAAAGAAGACTACTTGCGCTACATATCGTATGAGAGTGCCCTTCTTGAAGATATCTCTCTGCGCAGGCAGCACGCGCAGATGACCGAAAAGCAACACGAAATTGAGTACGTAATCGCGAAGCGATTAAACAAATTGTACAAACAGCTGATATTTCGCTTCCAATCCGACATAAATGTGTGGCTGGAATATATAAAGTTCTGTAGAAATGTGAATTTTGTTACTGCAGTGTCGCAGATCATCGGGGCAATGTTACAGGTAACACTTTAAAATGGATGTAATAAAAACTCATTCGGTTTTATTGGGATAGTTTGTTCGTTGGAGCTATTCAGATGGTAGTTTGTGTCTCCTAAATATATCTTAGCTGGTTGCAAGTCAGCCTTAAATCAAGGCAGTTACGGCATCTTAGCTGGTTGCAAGTCAGCCTTAAATCAAGGCAGGATAATAAGGTGAACGCTCCCTGTCCTAAACCTACAACAGAATATCGTTAGTCCAGAGTCCAACATTCATCCTTCCAGAAGTTTAATAATAATATTATGATGGGCTGGACTCCATTCAGTCAGTTCCACGGCATGTCCATTTGTTTATTGTATTTATTTTGTTATTGCAGGTCCATGGTGATAAGCCGAAAGCATGGCACTTGGCTTGCATGTGGGAATGCAATGAAACGGGTGACATTCCCCTCGCTAAAAAATTCCTTATCAAAGGTTTGCACCGACATCCGCGATCAACGCTCCTATACATAGAAGCATTACGCTTAGAACTCCTCGAAACTAAAAAACTCAATGAAACCGATTTGGAAAATCAAGTGAAGCGTATCGAAATCATATGTAAGAATGCACTAGCGAATATATCTGATGTAAAATTCCACATTGAAGTATGCAATCTTTTAAAATCATTCGAAGCCGCTGTCCCCCTAATGGAAAGGATTTTTACTGTGCTTTGGGCTGAAAATAAGGATGAATTGGAAGTTTGGGAATTCGTTGCGAATTGCGCGCTAAATGGAATACATTTCAAAGAAGTTGTGACGGATGATGTGACGTTACCCGTAGACGTTTCAGAAACTGTAAAAAAGTCAGTCGCCGTCTACGACAGCGCTTTGGTAAAATTCGAAAACGAAGAAGCAACATCGTCATATTTGAAATTCCTACTTTCGTTAAAGCAAAATCAATGCAGTCAATATTGCACACTTCAACTGATTAAAATGGCGCTGAAGACAGGACACGACGACGGATTACTAACCGAAGAATGGTATAAGTTTTGGATTCCGTTATTGACGATGGAAGAAATATCGTTCACTGATATCGATCAGGTCTGCTGAATTATAAAATTCTTTAATTTGTTCCATATCTTTATTTAATATTTGTTTGTTTATTAAGATTCTAGATGATGCCATTACAAACTCGCCTACATATAAGTATTTATGGGAGATAAAAATAAAACGAACGAAAGGCGACTCTTCGAACATAATGGATATTTTAGCGGACGCTAAGAAACATTTTAAATCGGACGACATTCTGTTCTTATGGGAAATAATTCTGGATAACACAAACGATTTAAATATTGTAAATATCACTTTTGTCAGCGTGTACCTTGTTTTTAGCTGCCTATAGCTTGTGTTTTTTATTTGCAGCTCAAATCGCTGTACCTGGATTCCCAGCTGCACCCCGTTAAAACATCCGTCCCGCTTCGCTCCGTGTTCTTGCAAAAGATTCACAAGAATGGCGACATAAAATCTGCTAGAAAGCTCTACATTCAAATGTTAAATGTCCCGCCGATGTGCCTTGATGTCCATCGCACTATGCTCGAAATTGAATTAAAGCAAGACACGCCGAATTTAAAATTCTGCAGAAAATGCCACGGGCATGCCACTCAGCAATTCGGCGAAAGTGACCCTCAGGTGTGGTTGGATTACATTGAATTTGAAACGACGAAAGGGAGTCCGCAGCTCGCGGGGCAAATCCATGCGAGGGCTGTCGCTCACTTAAAACGGGACAAGGTCGATCAGTTTATAAAGATGTATGCACTTCAAAGAATTAAATAAATAAATTTTTGAATTTGCGATAAAATCTTTTTTTTAAGTCGGGAATATTTTAACTATTGGCAACACGGGTTAAATACAAAATTAAATAGCTGTCAGTCAAAACAAAAGTGACAGTTTGTTGTTTGTTTATATTGCAATAATGTGCGATTTCGTGTGCTATGGTATCGACGATACTTGCCGTGCTTGTTTATCCAAAAACAGAAATTTAAAAGCCATTTTTGATAGAAAGGATGTGAATTCAATATCGGCTGCGGATTTATTATCGTCTTGTTTTTTAATTGAGGTTAGTTTTTAGATCTTATAAAAATCGTTTGCTTTAACTACGTGCATCAGTAATGATAAATGCATTTTTATTTTAGATTAAAGAAAATGATGGTTTGCCCAGAGTAATATGTGAAGAATGTTTAAGCAAGATTTACATGATTAATGATTTCAAGCGTTTATGCCACGATTCTGAATTGAAATTAAAAAACGCAGTTGCGATAAAAACTGAGGAAGACTGTTTTAAAAAAGAAAATTATTTAAGCGAAAATGAAACAAGTTTCGATGTCTTAAAGCCTTTAGACCATTTCAGATGCAATGTTTGTAGCCAAAAGTTCACATTGCTCCATTCGCTACGGAGACATATGAAATTACACGATGATACAGTAAAAAAAGATAATTTGTGCACTTTTTGCGGTAAATGCTTCGTTCGCATGTACGATCTTAAAAGACATGTAAGAACGCATACGAATGAGCGGCCATATTCATGCGATAAGTGTCCGAAGCGCTACAAACAGTCGTCGGAATTACACGAACATATAAAAACTCATTCGTCTGTTAAAGGATACGTTTGCACCGATTGTGGCAAGTCAATGGCTACACGAAACGGCTTCTACGTCCACATGAAAATACACCGAGGAGATAGAAAACACCATTGTAGGTTTTGCGGAAACAGCTACATTACGAGCGGGGAACTATCGTCACATTTGAATCATATTCACTATAAAAATAAATTGTATAAATGCAGTTATGAGAGTTGCACGAAGGAATTTGTGACGAAGACGTCTTTGGAGATACATTTGAGGAGTCACTCGGGGGAGAAGCGATACTGCTGCCCGATTTGCAAGAAAAGTTTGTCAACTGGTTCATCGCTGCGGGAGCATAAGAAGACGCATACATTACAAAAACATGGAAAATTTAAAATATATAATAATAAATGATTTCAAGAAACATTTGGATTTCGCGGGCTTTTTAAATTGCTAAGTTTTGTGAGGATTTTTGTCATTCGCTGGCAACACGACGCCATGCTTGTCTCTGATAATGAAATAGACCGAGCGTATCTCGGGACCTTCTGTCTCGCTCGTGCGTATGGAAGTGTTGGATTAGAGTGGGATGCACACCTTCTATAGTGGAATATTTTCGTGATGACAGCTGCGAGGTCCCGATTGGATAGTTCTGCAATGTTCTCGGTAGGATTGTCGTCAAATGTCGTCGGTCCTCACCGGCGCAGAAAAATATTCCGTATCGATGGCAATTTGGCCCTGTTTCGCCGTACAAAACCGCGGTATGTCTGTTTTCCGAGTTCCGCGTCGTCTGGTGAGGGGCCGACCCGTCGCTAGGTCGTGTGAAAGCCGCTCGGTCGGCAGTGCTTTATTTGTGTGATGATATATTTTTGTGTAATCTCGATTGTAAGATGTGATCGCTTACTTGTGTGTTGTTATGCTGTGCTTATTTCAATTGAGGTGTGAGGACGAGCACCTGATTATTCTGGGATTGTGACTGACGGGCCAGCTAGCGATCGCCACTGCATTCGGACGCGCCAAAATCGGTAATATTCTCATACGCCGCTAATTAGAACGTGATTTCATTGAGAAAAACAGACACATCCAATTCAGAAAACTCCAAAATAATACGAGATAATTCTGTGATCCGCGAAGTTTTGTCACGCTACAATTGCAGAGATGGTAAAGCGATTCGCTGATAGATATTTTGTCGGTAGCAGTCATACTCTTTTGGCAAAGTATCAAATACGTATTACGCTGTTATCACCTGATATTTTTTCTTTTACCTACTCATACTTATATTCAAAGGAAAGAAGGGCAAGGATTTGTATTATGTCCGCAGTGAAAATAAACGTGGTGCATTGGTATGGCAGTAAATGATTTTACTGCCATACCAATGTCTGGGGTTACGACGACACAGGGGGAAAGTTGTGGCGCTCAGTGTGAAATGCGTACCTAATATTTTATTATGAATTTTTTTGGCTATTTTATTACAGGTATATATCTGTTTGAAGCGAGTATCCTGCGCGGCCATCATTAACTGCGTCAATGTCGTCTCCGACAGCGTTTTGTCCAATTATTTGCGCCGCGGCGGGACAAGTCGGAAGGTTATTTAGCAGAGCCGAGTGTCTGTCTGTCGGATATAATACAGCCAGGTCCGTGGTTAGTTCAGTGTCTCTTGGGAGCGCGCGGCGCGACACAGCGGGCCCGTTCCTATATTTATTTCTGAATAGCTGCGGATATAAATATCCCATACAATAATGACATTTTGGCATCAATTACGCTCTATCAACACGGTAAATATGAATCGGCAACATTGTGTGAGCGCTCTATGTCCGTGGATTCTATACTTAGGTACCTACTCCTTAGGAATCGGCGGGGAAGGAACTCTTATATTACGGAGATGAATATACGGGAGTCATGTATGAAATTCTTTATTTTTCAGCTATCATTTCATCCAACTCTCATCAAAAAACGCAGTAAATAAACCTGATTGGACCAGATCACTAAACGATACCAGTAAAAATAGGCGGCATGTTGGAACAATTTGTGCCGTGTTTTTATAAATCCGGGAGCATCACAACTGCTAAACCGATTTGGCCAATTGTGACGTTATTCGATAGAGGGATCCTTTTTTAGATTTTGTAGTTTTGTGCATCTTTACCGCTATCTCCTATGGCCTCTCATTGAATCATACTTCATCTTTAGAATACTAGCTAGCTACTGCCCGCTACTTCGTTTCGGGCCAGGACAAGTAAACTAGGATACACCAGCAGCAGCACCTGCAGGACTCGGATCTAATTGGCTGCCACCTAGTGGTGCTTAGGGTCACACAGGAAGGCTGCATACCAAACTTGGTTAAGATCGGGCACGGGAACTCTTCAGACGCGCAAAGAACAAACGCACAGCATGCTTCAGACTATATGGCCCGTTCTACTTAATGCGAGTACTACGGTCGGGTCAAAAATGCATTCTGAATAATATGCAAATCGTCGTCGTTCAGTTCAGTTTATTTGAGTAATCTTTGTTACATGTCTAAGATACATTCAATTCAATTTTAATTAGTTACAAATTTTAAAACTTTACAGTAATGGTCGTAATATGTTTATACTGCTAACTCCCTAAAACCACAGTATATTATATAATAGAGCTAAAACCAAACTTTACTGGAGGTAAATAAAACGTTATAATAAATTTAAATTAAGGGATAATCGAAAAACGAAAATCCCGTTGGTTTGCATTTACTTAATGTGTTCATTTACTAATGTGACTACATTTTCTTAAAAAAAAAAGAAAATTTTGAATATGTTTTTATTGTCAAAGGCAAGTACATAGCAGGTCTACTAAGGTTGAGTTAGCAGGTGTTCTGTTCTGGTATACTAAGATTCCTGAATGAAAATAGTAGTAATAACGACTAGAAATTTAATTAGAGGAAAATATATGACAAAAACGTATGTAATTTGCACTTTCAGTGGGTGGCCATATGTATAAAAACTGCATCGGTACTAATTTGCACATTACAAAAACATTGCCAAAATCTCCTAAAATATGCTTATTTTTTAGTGTTAAACGTCATTGAGTTATGGCGTTTCGTACTTACCTAAATAATAAAATATTTCAGTCATAAACATCATAAAAGTCATAAACATCATTCTATCACAATCATAAAAGATGGAACTTACCGAGTAAAATAGAGAAAATTTCAATATTTCTGCGAAATATATTTTTTATCGTCACATAGATAATGATTGCGGTAAAATCTGTTTCTTACAATCATGCTGACCATTAACTAGAACAGCACGTAAATATTAATTAATTTTGGCTTTATATACCCCCAATTAATGTTGGCTTTATATACCCCCAATTTTTTGTAAGAAGAAAAAGCATCCTGGATGTTTTCAGAAATATTCAGTAGATTTTTTTGTTATAATTTTTAATGATTTTTAGTAATATTGAGCTTAAAAAGTACTTAAAACTACGAAATGCCAAAATACTTTTATCGACGCGAAAATACATTTTTTCAAAATACTGTAGTAACCACAAATATTTAAATAACAGGAAAAGTAGCGATATAGGTACATAAGCAACTTTGGTCCATCCCGTGATTGGTAATCCCTGACTTATCCAAAATGGCTTAAAACCTATTCCAATTTCTCTCGTCACCATGATTCCAAAAATACCGATATACGATATGCTTGCTCTACCTATTCATCAGATCCTCCTCCATACCAGGATGTAAACCAGGATGCACCCGCAGCAGAACCTGCGCGATTCGGATCGAATTTGCTGCCACACGGCGGTGCTTAGGGAGGCTGCTTACCAAATTTGGTTAAGATCGGACATAAAATTTTGGATTTTAAGACTATACTCGGGCGAACCTGTCACCCCGAGGCATTTCATCCATCGCCCCGACATGAAACATACAGAATTTGAACAATACATGTCCACAGTCCAACTACGCCACTGCCCGTGAGAGTCCAACTCCTCAACGCAATGCACTGAACATATTCAAGCCAAGTGGGGCATCCTCGCGCCCTCACTTCCAGATGTGGTTAGATTTCTCCGACCTCTCGCCTGGTCGCAGGTTCCAAGTCGTTTGCGCCCTCTTCTACCATATGTACGCGGCAATTCCTCGCTGAAACATGCCCCGGATACGAGGCTCCCTTTACTCGGTTTGCCACCCTAGACCGGGTGGCAAACGTATCGTTTCTAAGGATATATAGCGCAAGGTATCTAACTACCCCCGCATTATGCTTCCAAACTCCCCCGGCTATTCGTTGTTGAGCAAAGGCCGACAGACCGACCATTGCATCAGACAGCCATCCATCCGAAGTTTTCACTGTGTGCATATACTGAATTACCGGGATACACTCGGATCAGATCAGTCTGTCATCGCATATATCCGAGATACATTGTTGGTTTTAAGACTATACTCGGGCGAACCCATCACCCCGAAGCGTTACAACGAACTTTATTGTTATATCGCCCCGAGATGAAACGTACTGAATTTCGACATAACATACCCACTATCTAACTACGCCGCGGCCCGTTAGAGTCCGACGCCTTAATAGCGAGAAACCGGGCAGCAAGCTGCCCCGCAAGCTAGCCCCACTTCCTAACTACCAAATTTAGACCAAATTTAGACCAAAATTAGAGAAATTTAGACGATCAGTTTGGTTCCAGGTCCGAAGTCGCTTTCGCAACCTCTACCTGTCGTGATAACGCAGCATTCCGTCACTCGGAAATATTACGGACCCGTGGCGTCCTTTTCTCGGCGATAATCACCCGAGATCGGGTGGCCATCGAGTCGTTTCTAAGGGTAGGCGACGAAAAGTCGACACCTACCCCCGCGCCGTAAGAGGCATTACAACTAGACTATTCGTCAGTTGAGCAAGGTCGGTAAACCGACCAATACATCAACCGTCCAGGGCCACCCGAGGTGTTACCCCAGATCCCACCGCAAAGCGGGTTTCACCGGACTAGTCCCTCTTCGAGGAGGCTGCCGGATGGGAGCTGAGCCGACCGGGTGTAGCAAGATGGCCATATGGCCCAAGCTGCACATGCCCCATTAGGCCCCTTATCCGAGATACGGAGGGCCCTTCTTCAGGAAGGTTGTCATGCAAAGACCGGGATGCCGATCAGTGCTCAGACATTCAGGGCCGCCCGAGGTGTTTCCCCAGATCAACCGCCATGCAACGCGGACAATCAAACGCACAGTTTGATTGTCCTACGTAATAAATACTACGGACGGGCCAAAAAAATGAAATTCCGCTAAATATTTTTGAAAATATTTAAATAATCATAGTGAAACAAAATGTCAAAATAAATCAATATTTCGTAGTCTGTTGATATTGGGAATATAAAAATCGTCTCGTACTGTGGTAATTCGCTCCGTAACGACAAAAAATGCAATTACATAGAAATATTGAAATTTTCATTATTTTACGCGGTAACTTCCATTTCTTATGATTGTGATGGCTGAAATTATTTTATTATTTAAGTAAGTACGAAATACCATAATTCAATAACTTCTAGCACTATAACATAAGCATTATTTAGGAGTTTAATATTTTTGTAAAGTGCGGATTAGTACCAAAAAAATCACAGTGGTCACATTAATACGGCCAGGGACTGTATGTAGCGAAATGAATATGAAAAATAAGTTGTATTAACACTAGGCATGTTCATCACTCAAGTAGTCGTTAATCTTAAAGTATGCTTTTTTAACAGAGCAAGTCTTTAACGCGATGCTTAAACTGTTTTACTAGCAACTCTAAAATCTCTTGAAGTACCTAATGTTGTACATTGTCTGGTAGAAGAAGTTTCGACCTTTTTTATGAGACCTTGGGATCTGAAAGCTAATTACTATTAATTGCATTTAATTGGCGGTCACTGACGTTATTGGATCAGCTTTAGATTTTTACGAACGTAACTACATTATATTTGCAAAATAAACTGACAACGGTGAGGATATTATTTCCTTTGAAAAGTTCCAATGGTGTCTAAAACCTAGTCCGCCTAAACATCGGCGTAGAAGGGAAAAGAATGCACGTCTTTTTCGTAGATCATATAATAAATTTCGTAGATTTCGATAACTCATTACTCCTTTAACGAGTCAGCGAAAAGAAAATCGCAGTCGTGGTCCGAAGTCGACAACGATACTAAGACACCTGGTCAATTTCTTTCACCATGGTTTACGAATACCACGTCCATTATCACATAAATTACGTTAATTTAAGGAACTGGTTAACGGTATCGCGATTATATAACACGAGTAATATAATAGTATAGCCTAATTAACCTTGGGCGGACGGTCGAGCGCGTCGAATCTGTTAATTCATTGAGAAATAAATTTGGCGTCGCTAAGACACGACTCAAAAGTTCGCGCGTCGAGTAAAAAAATCGGAAGTGATGTATGCTGATGATAATGGCGACAGTCTACGAATTTAGGTGGTTTAGTCTTCTTATTCTACATGCATAATTATATGACTTACAGGAAAGTTGTTGATAAATAGCATAATCTCCGGTCTTTCAGAGCATTGTCAGAAACGTCAGGTGTAGTTT
Source organism: Micropterix facetella (assembly GCA_027564375.1). NCBI lineage: Eukaryota > Metazoa > Arthropoda > Insecta > Lepidoptera > Micropterigidae > Micropterix > Micropterix facetella. Next base: position 674,497 of record JAOPUG010000007.1, on the reverse strand, counting down.
TGCTTTATAAAAAGATTCCTAAGTTATACTCCTTGATCATACTGCGGGTGGCAATATTATTAGGGACATTGTGAATTTTAGTACTAATTTGCACATTACAAAACCGTTAAACTCCTAACAATGCATATTGTTAGTGCTAAAAGTAGTTGAATTAACATTGAATTTCCTACTTACGTAAATAATAAAACAATTTCAGATATGACAAACATAAGTAATGGAACTTACTGTGTAAAATAGTGAAATTTTGAATATTTCTGCGCAATTACATTTTTTGTCGTCACGGAGAGAATGATTGCGGTAAGATCCATTTCTTACAATCATACTAACAATTACGTAGAACAGTATATAAATATTCATTAATTTTGGCTTTATATGACCAAACTTTTTTGTAAGAAGAAAAAGCATTCGGAATCTTTTCCGTAATAATCATCAATTTTTTTGTTGTAATTTTTTATTGATTTTAGTATTATTGACCTCAAGAAATACTTAAAACTACGAAGTACTAAAATACTTATATCTACGCAAAAATATATGTTTTCAAAAAAAATATCCAAAA
>JAOPUG010000007.1:548596-561192 GCA_027564375.1 Micropterix facetella | reverse complement strand
AAATCGTCAATCGTTTAAGGGGCAAGTCGGTGGTCTTTGTCAGATATCTGAGAATATACTTAGATGTCATGGTAAGCACTCTGTACCTTTTAAGCAGATGTTGACAATGTGCATCCCTCTGCGCTCTGCTTATCGTTCCCTTTTTGAGTTATTCTGTTATATTATTCTTCTCTTCAATTAATAATATATGATTATTCAGATGAGACCGCCTTTTGAATTAAAAATGAAAGCCTTTTTTTTATGTTGCATAGCGACGTGCCCACGCAACCGGCCAACGGGTGAACTCTGAAACAGGCCATTTTCCATTTCATCAACGGCTGACAAATCGCCTTTCGTTTTATATAGCAACCGAGTGTCGATTTCAATATCGATTTCTTTGAAACGAACGATATGATATCGGTGTTTGCTTCGATTTCGATTCGTTATTACGAATCTCGATTTACATCGTTAAAAACGTTAAATGATACGTCGATCGAAAGGTTATCGGATAGCAACGAGTTTAGTTGGCGCATTTTTTTTCTCTCATGAAAACGTCTGCGACGCTTTGACGAAATTGTATGTCATGATGGTTTGCTTTTTTTCTCGGGAAAAGTCTGCAACGCTTTGGCGAAATTGCGTGTGATGGCGATGATGGTGTGATTGTGATATTTTATGATAAATTAAGTTTTTTTTTTATTTTCAAGTTCTTTGCGCGTTTATAGTCGGCAGTCTTTTGTAGCAATTTTTGGCTTTGTTCAAACAGTTGTAATAACAATCTTTTATTATTAAACTATGGAAGTATGCAACAAACGCGCGGTGACCGTGCGTATTGTTATCTCGCCGGGTGTCCGGCTGGCTATCAAGGCTCCAGATTGCGGGGGCAATGGCTGCTTCCGTCTGCTTCGCCGATAGCGACAGACGCTTCGGTAACTATACAACTATCGGATAGCCATCCGCTCTCCACCCCGTCTCTCATTGCTTTCTTTTCGCAGCCACCGGCAGCTAGCCGGGAACCCGTTGCAGATTACTCTACGTCATCAGGCATACGGCATGGCGATAAACTAAACAACAATTACTCCTTTTTTATTCCACTGATTCCTTTTATTAAAGGTAGAGTTGGGAGTACAGCGTCTATGGTAACAATGAAGCCGCGACAGAGCGACAGTATTATGCACTATACAAATATACGGGGGTTTATTTTATGCGAACACAGCTATACTAATGCAGCGTCACTACGCGCTTCCACTGTGGTGCGAGCAGATCCGCAGATCCATGCTTAGATAGCACTTAGACAGCAGCAGATTCTCGCGTAGATACCACTTAAATAACGGCAGATCCACACTTAAATATCACTTAAATAACAGCACATCCGCGCTTGGATAGTACTAGCAGCAGATCCGTGCTGTGCTTGCATTGTCGCGACGGCCACGATCGCCACGTGTTAATTTATAGGTTATATTGTAAATATTTTAATAAAATTGGAGACTTCTGAGTTTTTACCGTAGAAGATAATGAGTCTATCAACGTTGGTGTCACCACATCCATTAATGTATGTTTAAAGATAGAAGATTTCAAAAACTCAAAAAAAATTGAGGTGAAATTGCGAGGGAGTTAAATAAATTGAGCGAGGGAGTTTGATTCGTATCAGTTTAACTAGATACAATTTCTAGGAGCAAGATGTGACGACTGCACAGGTCGACGGTCGCGTAATAACTGAAGTCCGCTGGATGATAGTGTTGCCGACTTCCAAAATCACTAGCGCGTCAGTTAAGACCGAGAGTAACGCGCCGCTAGTGGTGCTGATCTCGCCGCGACAATTCAGCGTGGCCAGCTTAAGGTGGCCTCCGCGACTCGCGGCTAGCGGCCTGCGTCGATCGCGGTGCGATGGCAGCATGGCGCCTCGGTGACTGTTGGTTGACTTACGGTGAATTTGTTACACGAGTTTACTCGGTCATATCAAAATGGATGAATCGGTGGCTATAAATATTCAAAATATACTTGAAGAGGAGAAAAAAGATGATAAACTTACATTTTATTTAAATAAATAATTTTTCAAATGCAAGGCTAATTATTTCCCGCATAACATTTTCTCTTTATTATTTATTAAAGAAAACATACAGCATGAACATACTTACAATAAAGTATTGAATAATAATAAAACTAAAGGCCGATTAGGAGTTCCACTTATAAAATAAACCGTAGCTTAATAGGAGTTTTGTATATAAACTAGGATGATAAGCAACTAAGTCAATTAAATTAAGTTCTTTTGGAGTCGAAAATACATCTGTTTTAACCAAAATCACATCAGTCTCTTTCGTAATCGCCGCGAGGCTTCTGCGGCGATACTCATTATGACACCGTCATAGCCGCGCGACTATAAGACATATCCAATTAGAATAGTAATTTTCGAGTACATACATATATTGATGTTTTCTGAGACTTCTCTGTAATTTTTTTTGTATGATAAAAATGCAATGATTCGTAATCCAATGTTCGTTGTGCTCGCGTATATCCAAAATAGTTAAAAACTATCATAGTTTGAAGTTAACATAGTTATATATTGGCACAATTTAAAACTAATGGATATATTTAATGAAGTTAAATATATGTTATAAAATGTTTGCCATTTAATGTTATAAAAACCGGCTGCCTGTGAGATAATTGTCGTTAAACATTAAGGTGGGCCGTTATCGCAAGGGGGTATAAAGATTTAAAAAAAGAAATATCAGAAAATAAAACATATTCTACATAAAATAATGAAAAACAAACAGTCTACCTTAGAACACGTGGCACAATGTGTCCGCCTTAGATGTGAATAATTTAATGTCTTTGTATGAATAAATATTTTTAAATTAAATTCAATTGAATTCAATAGATTTTCAATTTTCAATTGAGACGCGTTTTTAAAACATAACATCAGCTGATTGTATATAACTAAATAGATCCAATCGATTCGGATTTTGTCGATGCCAAAATCATCTTTGCATCCGATCTGATGATTAACGATATATTAAAATTAAATGTACGAGAAGAGAGACGTTCATTTATATTAATTTAATTTTAATACAGAACAACTGCTTATTTTAATACTATCTTTGTCCTCCATAAAGATTTTTTTCTACGGAACTGGAGCACATTTTTAGTATTAGACTGCCTTTTCTTGCGTATCGATAATAAGCGACGTGAATAATAAGCAAAAGAGACAAGACGACCGCTTGAGTTTCTGTGGTAACGACAAGTTGGAAGGTTCAAGAGGTTGGCAATGCCGTGACACTACGCTTATCTACATTCTAAATTAGCATCTCCGCGTGTCAAAAGTCAATGCAAGTATGATCACGCCACCTCAAACGAGAGTCCATAAGAGACAAAATTGTTACTAAAGCTGAAACCTGAAAGCAACAGGAGTCAATGCAGTGACACCGAGATGTTACACAAAAGTGGCACATTCTGCGAGCAAAGCTTCGTTTTCTCACTCTACTGGACTAAAAAGAAACGTCTACAAACATCACTGGAGAATACTACGCTAACATATGAGAGTGGTTATCTAAGAAAAAAATACTTCTTCCCCACTACAATATGCACCGATGCACTATGACTATAAAATCAAGTTTCAAAGATCGAAAAAAACCTTTAAGGGACACTATTTCAAGGTGACGTCTCTTTAATGTGGTAATTAGTGGTAGGTATCAATTAATGAGCATTTTGATAACAAATACAAAAAATCTTGAGGGCGTATATTAAGTGTAAGAAATAAGAAGCATAGACATATTTGACAAATAAAAAATAAATTAAGCTGAAAAACAAAATCGCATAAATGCCTGTTTGCTTAATTTTTTTATTATTTTTATTATGGACGATTATTATGCGAGAAACATTCCGACGACCAAAACCGGTCAATTATCCTTCAAAATTTGACTTGAAGTCGACGCATTTTATCAAATGCGGATAACTCCGTTAGAAAATACGGATAAAATAATAATAGCTCCACATTGTGGTAATATTAGCATACTATCAATTAAATACGGGCAAAATCAATATTTTAAAAATGAAATATCGAATAATTTCACTATTTTTACTTGCAACACCAAATCTCACGCTGCTAACATAAGGGATCATTGAATTTTTACAGTTCACTCACATTGCGAAGTTTGCTCTTTAAAAGTCCTTTTAATCTTTTCGAATAATGATTAAAAAAAATATGAAAATTGTTTTGTTTCACATATCTCAATCTCTTATCGATTGCTTTCTAAGTTTGTTACTTTTAGACAAAAAAAACAAGTGGTTACAATCAAAAGCGGTTAAATTCAAGTGGGCTTGGATCAAAACCGGTTAAAGTATGCATTTCAATAAGAAATGTTGTATTTGTTATTTTTCAATATTTTTTTTGTATTTTTTGTCATTATCCTAAGTCCACAAACTGATTACATTGCCTATTTAAAAACATCAAAATCAAATTGTAAATCAGTTTCCCAGATTTTTGCTTCTGTAAAATTTAGTTCTTTGGAGTTATCCCCTTTTTTTCCATGCTTCTCAATTGTGATTTACATCTTTCAATTTATTTATAACACTCCTGCAACGGGCTCTCAGACTGTCAATAACTCGGCGAGCTAGACTAAGCGGGAAATGGACTCAAAACTCTGTACGAATCTGCAACACCACTGAATCTCGTTGCGCAAAGACTGCAAAAATAAACTCGCAAATTTCGCTGCACAACTTCATTACTTAGACGTGAAACCAGGATAAAACCTAAACAGGATTGAGAACGAGCCGGGAACACAACACTTTAAGATTTTAACATATTATACCATTCAGGGCATTAAGAATGTGGACTATTTTAATTATTCTTTATATCGGCAACTGAACTATATGGCCGGCCTGGTCTCACTACATTCTACAGAATGGACCCCTTGTCAAGATCCATGGTCTTTTTGAAAGAGATCGATAAGAACGTCGACAGTAGGGGACAGATAGAAAGAATTACCCTCGGAGTTCCGCCTTCCCGTACCAAGCTACTCCAGACGTTTCATTTGCCACGATAGTGTATGCGGAATTCGGAATTCGTTCGCTTATTTCTCACTTATTAACACCACTTTTACTCGATAAAGAAACCTTTTGGAGTACGTGTACAATATCGAAGGCGTAGAAATTGAAAGGAAGATGGTCGTACATGATCTCGGCACTTGGACTGTGAGATGCTGCTTAATCAGCATGTTGAAGCAGTGGTTAAAAAGGCATGCAAGGCGCAGGGTTTCGTGTTGCGGAGCTGTAAGCTGTTTAGGAGGGCGAACGTATACAAAACATTGTACTTCGCATACGTTGGCAGTATCTTCGAGCTCTTCTGCAATATGGAACCCGCGTAACGCCGTGCATTGGGATATCATAGAGAAAGAATGCAAAAGCGTTTCGTGCGATATCTAAATTATCGAGAGAATCTAGTGATGGAGACCTACGAGGACAGGCTAGCCCACATAGGCCTGCAGACACTGGAAGAGAGGCGCACCGTCGCCAATACGGCAATCTTAGATAATGTACTACATAATACATTTGTTCATATCTCGTCGAGAGCATATCTATTAATGTGCCTAACAGAAGTACGGGTGCCTTCGTATATTATGTACAGACGCCCGCCTCATCACAAACTAGGCACAGAACTCTGTCCTTTGCCGTACGATTGCGACTTTTTACAAATGCTTCAATGACATCAACATATTGAATTAACTGTGTATAGGGTAGAGATAGATTTTTAAATGTAAATGACGATTTCGGCCAGAAAGGAAATTAGTTCTATGTATACTATATTTGAAATCGTATTATTTTCGGCTAGCAAAATTTATTGATTTTCGGAAGATCCCACTCGAGATAAGCCAACATATATATGTCTATGAGAAAAGCACTCCTTTCTCAAGTCGATACCCATCAGCGAGAATGTTTGTCCCTGGGACCTATTTATTGTGAGGGGAAATAACACTCACAGGAAAATGCACGCGTTTAAAAAATATAGGTAAGTTCTTCGGGACCATCGGAATACGCGGAATGTACGCTAGTTGTCCGACTTCTAGCCCGGTGAGAATGGTCGCTACAATTAAATTATCTTGTAAGTCTTTTAGTAATAGTCGTTTATTAACATATGTTAGGTGGGCTTAAATTTCTTAATAGAGCATTATGGTACGAAACGACTCATCTATTGTCTTTGGTAATCGTTACTCTCCGAATATTAGGGTGGCGTTCTGACAGCCATTATTAACGTCCCGGCGACGATAAACAGGATAACCGTCCTCGCCAGTCTGGGTCTCAGTTACGGAACGCCATGGATATATTTCTTGGAACAGATGCCGTTTTTCATACATGGTGATGTTAGTTTATTTTCCGTTAGGATTTTAAAAAAATTAAATAGTATGAATTAAAAATTAAAATGTAGATAAGTAGGTAGTCCTCTGGAATATACATAGATTAGTAATACATAGTAAGTAGTTCTTAAAAAAAAATTAAGTAGGTAAGTATTTAGGTACTTAGAAATAGAAAAGAATGTAGTATTTAGGTATGTAGCTTCTTAATTATTAGGTTATTAAAATAGATATAGGTAAGTAATTCTCTTTAACCCTATATATAATATGTAAGCAAACAGCTACTAAAAAAAGAAATTAAGTAGGTAGGTAAGCATGTAGATAGATGGAAACATGTCAACCTATTTTTTTTAAATATGCCACGTTTTTTAAACGAGCCGCCTTATTAGATTTAGCATGACGTCACATGGCTTGTTGTATTCTACTTGTCATACCCTTTCACTTGATACCTATGTCGACGGGGTTGTAAAAGATTAAGTAATCCGCCATTTGGTGGTGGCCGCCATATTGGATTCAGAAAGACGTCATATGGCTTATTGTATCAAACGTTTTCACTGTAACCCATGTCGAGAAATTGTAAAGAGAAAAGCAATCCGCCATTTTGTTGTGGTCGCCATTTGGATCTACCGTAATATTGAATATATTATATTGTCTTCAGAACCAAAGGTGTGCGAAATTTCAGCGTGATCGGATATCGGGAAGCTAGTTTAAAATCGATTGCAGAATTTGTACCGAACAGACAGACAAACAAGAAAGCGAGTTAATAAAAACGTGGTAAACAAGAAAGCGACCTAATAAAAAAGTTGGTAAAATAGAAGTAGTTCTAAAAAGAACTTTTTAAATCGAAACAAATTCAAAAGTGCAAATTCAAGTTTTCAAAAGAATCGTATTATTTAAAAATTCTATTTCGTTAACGTCCACTGCGTACGGAACCGACCGCGCGATTGAGCCGCGTGGATACCTTTACGTTTTAACCTTTATGTTTTAAATACTCAATATTGTTGCTGTTATTTAGTATTACTCTTAGGCCTATAATAACAGGAAAAGTAGCGATATACATCAGCAACTTTGCCCCGTTCTGTGATTAGTAATCCCTGACTTATCCAAACTAGCTTAAAACCTATTCCAATAAGTTTCTCTCGTCACCACAATTCCAAAAACACCCAAGGCAACAAAGTCTTAAACCATAAAATAATATTATCTTATAAAGAAAACCTAATGTTCTAATACACATCTCCTAACTTAGAGTCATTAAAAAAATCAATGTTTTTTTATAGTATTTTTGTTTTATTTTAGTAAACGAATCATTTGCTAAAGTTATCATAGAATACTTTTTCAGAGACAATTGAAATGTAGAAATCCATTTGCGTTTCTGATATTGGACGGAAGCTGGGTCCATAGTCAAGCTGCATGAACGGCGAAGGAATGTGTAAAAAATGAAGAATTATGAGTAGGAATCGCAATGTTACTATCCTGACTAGAAAGGAGTGGAAGGGCATGACTTTCTAAGGGATCGATTTTTTCGGTTAGGTAGGAGGGATCGGTGAGATTTTTGAGGGTGTTATAAAGAAGGCAACGAATATGCAAGTTTCTACGTTCACGTATTCGAAGCCAATGAAATATGCTTCTGTCGGTGTCCAATCAATTGATTTTCCTTATAGCAGATACTTTTCGCCACCCTTTATTGCAGCTTTACTGCAATCACTATCTTTACATATAAAAACTATTAGGGAAAATACTGTATAATAAAATACCTACTAGAGTCGTGTGGTGATAACGGCATACAATGTGTGCGACTTTGTTGTCTGTATACATATAGAAATAGTCTAGTTTGTTGTGTGATGCAGGCGAGACGGTCTGCAAACATGCTCCGTCCTGTAGTGCTTCACCAGCGCGCCACGGTTCACCTCCTAACTACTCCTAAATGCACGTCCATTCGACCACAGAGCATTATAATTTTATTTTTATTGAAGTTTCAATGTGGTCTTATCCTGAATGCCGCGCATGTGCACAGACAATGCTTATGAAATTGAAACATTTTAAAGATGAGCAATATAATTTTGCTTATGTGATTCCACCGCCCCTTACTGCCCAGTGGCATCGGAGCAATGTAAAGATCTACTCCGGGGTCGATTAGAGGTCACAGAAAATCAGATACTCCGCCCTAAGCAGCTTTCAGGAAAAGTAGTGAATTGAAAATATAAAATTATAAAGGTTTAGGAGAAGGGTTGTCGCTGAAAGAAAAGCAGCCGAAAACAACCCTAAAATAAACTGACATTGCTGCTGAAGGCAAGGCGACTGAAATATTTCAGAACAATGTTAAAAGTGGCACAAGCAAAACACAACTAAGATCTGAAAACTCTATAAATACATTCGTCAGCACCGAAGTAAAAAGAAAATGCTACATTATTTCTAAAACAACACAGCTCACATCCATGCATCCACACGTCAATAATATTGATTTCCTCGATATGGTGAATTTTGTGGGGAAGGAAAGGAAAGGGAGTTGCGACCTTCGCGACTCCCCCAATGTCGCACCATAGCATCACGTCCCAAAGAGACGTACAAATTCTCTGGTAGATATGGCGTGCCTCTGGGAGAAAAGTCTGTGTCATTCTGATGAATATTCAAACGTTGGTCGTTGGCCCAGTGGTTAATATCGTCAGCTTCCGCAAGGATACGCCGTCCCAGCAAACCAGCTTCACCGTTTGCTTTATTGTAGTCTTAGTCTATCATATGGAACCGTTGCGAGGCTCTCTTGATAAGTGATAATGGGCCTAGGCAAACCACATGCGCACTTGCGGAACCCAGTGTCTAATAAACAGCGTTTGTAAGACATGGTTTGCTCTTAACGTAAATAATCAGACATTGGTTTTTTTAAACATTGGATTTGCTAGCCGCAGTGACACATTATTTCGGCTTTATTATGACGGAATTTTCGGATAAGTTCTTTTTCTTCTGCTTGTGTCTTCCTACTTGTATTTTCTTAACGATCAGTTTCGTTCTAGTGAGTCATACGTAAGGTATCACTGTCTAACTTCAGCGTCACTATACCTACATCGCCAAACTACTTTTCTTTTTTTTGGGTTTTATTTAGGGTAGGGTAGTGCAGTAGGAAAAGAAAAGTTGGAAGGTTGCGATCAATACATAAACGTGGACGAACTCATTGGACATGGACAACATAGAGGGAAAAAGTCATAACGAAACATTACAGGAATGACGCAGAAATAATGAATTGGTGGAAATTGAATTGGCAAATAAAACAATTACTCTGCTCTTATCTACGATTTAAAAATATTTTTAAATGCACTAAAAGCAAAATATTTTGATTATACATTAAACTGTACTATATCCAGGGAAACGATGATATACTAATCTGAGTAATTTTGATAATGCACATCAACTTTTATTGTCGCAGTAGCAATTCACAAGAGCTGCCATCTATCTGCCAACACCCATAGTTCTCCTGGGGTATTGTTGCTTCTCCACGCACGTTTCCAAAAAAAAGTTGCTACTTAATTGTTGTTGTTGTAGTTGCCCTATTGTCGGATAATGCGCTAACATTATCTATTTTTATTGGACTCTCAATTTAGATTCTATATTTAATATTACTTTCGGATCAATTAGTAAATTACATTAGATTGCTCAAATTAGTTACTAATAAAAACTATTGTCGGATCCATTATGCGATAACATTACGCAACGTAATGTACCTAATGTCTTTTTGATTGAACGAGGTATATTGAAAACTTTTAACAAAAGAATTTTATTTTGGAGCCGGTTTTTCGTGGTTCATCCAATGCAGTTATTGATAAAGCGATTAGAAATACCGTATTTAAAGAAAGGATGAATAAATAGCACAAAATAATTGAAGAAATCTGTCGATTTTATTTTTCCAAAACAAATCTACCCGCGAAGAAAATAATGAAACCATAAGTGTCGCGACACAATTGTCTAGTGGCTGGAGGAGCTTGATTATTTAGTCAGCTTTTGTGTATGCAGTAAATTAAAAAAACCTATTTTTCTATTGCCGGAGGAAGCGCCAGTGACAGAGTCCATTCTTCTCTTTCTAGTAGTGATAAAACGAGACGCAGAGAGAGGCATCATTCATCGGAGACTAAACATAGAAGCAAAATATTCACGACGGAATTAGACTCGCTTAAAAATGATGTAGCCTTCTTGCAGGAAAGCTGCATAGGTTAAAAAAGCTACCGAAGCAAATGAAATTAGAGAATGGACGACTTTTGAACTTATATTTAAAAAAAAATACGTAACTAGCTTGAGAAAAATATTTAATAGTACAAAGATCGCGTAAGGGTAAAATTACAACAATCAGTTTTTCTTAATAGGTTTTGTTGTAAAAGAAAGGTCGTGCTACAAACTTCCATGAGAGCAGATGGCGTACTGTACGCGGCTCGATTCGGGGTCTACTTCCGACTGGAAAACGCCGGACTTCCTAGCGGGACCTCAGAATCCACTCGTTCCAAAAAAAAAAACAACCTGCGAAGATAGCCGATGCTGGGAAAAGTAGATGGCTTGGCAAATGATAGTGGCCAGCGGAGACAGTAGCTGTTCTCTAGCCTAAGGTGGGCACCCTGTGAAATCGCCCAAAAATAAAATGAATGACCGCACGAAATTCAGCGCTTAATCAAAATAAAAGAGAAATAAACACTCCCAGTAATCCTGGATTTTTGTGTAAAAAACAAGCTCTTTCACAACCTAATTATCACTTGCAACTGTAATTTAATTTAAAACGAAATCTAGAAATGGTTCAAGGTAGGTCATCATCAATCTCCCTGGTTTTCTAATGACAGAGTGCCCACATCTCTCACTGCCTAATTAAATTGACATTTTTTGCCACTTATTTTACAGCTATGGACAGCTAGCGGATAACATACTAATTAAATACAGCAAAGAAATTAACCCGGCGAAAATATTCAATAAAAATAATGCAAGAGTGTGCAATGCAAAAAGTAATATTAAATGAAAAATATAAAATAAACTAAATATTGTTACAGTGCCCATTAATACATTCTTGAACTTAATATTAGTTAGTCGAAGCAACAGGCGAAGATATAACGGAGAAGATGGACACAAATGCAACCCCAGCTCCTGCTTCCATAGATGTGACAGTGATAGAAACTCCAAGAAAAATAGTTATAAGATACGCATGTGTTGCTCTTTACAATAATCCTTCACCTACTCTTCGGGCACGGCAATTACCTCTCATTTTCAGCTGACCTATTCGAAAGAGAAACCACTCGATGGTATATACATATCACGGACTCGCTGGATAAATATAATACAAAACCCTTTCCGAATGCAGGTGAAACTGCATTAGATTTTTGAGTTCATCGATACGAGACAATCAAATATAGGGGATACAATCGGGCAGCGACTTTTGCTCATAAATACCTCCGTCAACAAAGATTCCGATTTAGAAAATTAAGGTCGGTGCCTTCATAATCGGGCGTCGTCCGTGAGCTGAATGAAATGCGCTATGTTTGCGCGCGCACCATACTAATCTTCGTGACCCGCCTGTAAAAATGTCTAGACCGCGGCAATGATTCACGCCGCTTTCATCACACTCCAATATTTTCCGGTGTCTGGAACTTGAGTGTTTTTCCTTGTTGTTTCAAAGAAACTGAACCCGAGTTAGTTAGGCGGTCTACGATAACATATACTGTTGATATAAAATTTAGGTACCGAATGATATTCACATTGCCCCAATAAGAGTTGTGAAATTTATCTATAAGCTATATACATCCTATATAATAAAGAGAAACTTGATTACCTATATCCCGAAAAACATCATTTCGTAGTCTCAGTTTTGCAGCAATATAACAAATTATTTAGGTTTAATTTATACATTTTTTGGTCAATAAAGGTCTAAAGTGCTTTTTAATAAAGTCACATTTTGTAAAACTGAGATTTAGGTAAGTAGTAAAAGTAAGTGATAAGTTTTAAAATGCTTTTACTGATCTCACTTTTTTACCATTTAAAACATGTGTTGTCAAATGTAACCCATTTCATCTCAAAGTTATTAAGTTTTCAGGGTGTACAAGTTTTTTAATAAAATTCAGAAAAAAAAATCTTTATTTTCAGTTTTTTTCTGTTCTATAGGTATTTGCTATATTTTAATGAAAAACTAATGAAAACTGAAAGATTTTTTTCTGGAAATATAAGGAAGAATTTAATAACAAAAAATGTTTCGAAGAGAACTATGAATGTTTATAAAGCTTTAAAAAAATTATTTTAAATGTTTGAATAACT
>JAOPUG010000007.1:447512-461250 GCA_027564375.1 Micropterix facetella | reverse complement strand
ATCTATATATATCGCACATATGTATGTATATGAAGTGCTAGTTCCGTATCGCACTATTTCGACGTAGTACTATGCACGCTTAGTTAAAATTTAGTACTTTCATTTTCAATGCTCGCCAAAATAAAGTGTAGCTGTATGGAACTGATGACCTTAGTTAAAAAAAAGATTCTAAAGTGATACCTTCGTCTTGGTTCTCTATGGAACTAATAGAATATCGAATTCGGCATAATTTCTCCAAGTTTTAATGTATACTATTTTCCATTGGCGTTAGAAGGTTGTAGTAATATCGTGGAATTATTATATAACGATATTTATGATCTCATAGAAAACACACAGGCTCCTACGACCAGTATACAATAAAAAAGCAAGAACAAAAATAAGACACTTAAATTTAAATGACAATGTAAAGAGTTTCTAGTTTTTCATGTCCATATAATTGAAAATTTGAAGAAGAAAAAGACATGTTAGTTGTAAAATAGTGATAATAAAAGGTTAATTACCTACATAGGCATTAATAACCATATATTGTTATAATTCAGATATAAACATTTATTAAATAAAGATTAAAAATAAATACATATATAATCGTTCCCACCATTATTCGATATGCACCCAAATACATACGTACATTTTAAAATTAGCAAAAATAAATTGATACATAAACATTTCCTTATATATTAAGACACAACTTCTGTCAGATAATTTCCTTAAATATAATAATCTTAATCCAGAAAGAAGGTTGGAATGATTTCTTTCATTAAAATGGTCATATAAAGCTTTTGTTTACCTTAGAATCATAGAAACAATCAACCGATAGTAAACATCTTTTGTAAACAGATGCTAGTGACCTATAATATGTATATAGGTACATCACCAATTTATGTTTCAGTTTATGTATGCCGCCAGATTCACTGACGGCTTTCTCTGTGGAAAAGAATTCCTAGGTACTGAGGTCTATCGTATATTTGCCACAGAGACTGTGTGGGCGTCCCAAGGTTGACCCTTGAACATTGCACACTGATATCGGGGGAGCGAGGGCCTAAGTTTGGAAATTAATATCTCCAGTTTAAAAAATAACTCCCTACTCTGCTTTTTATATGGCGTTATAATATCATCATCTATATATAGTAGATGTTTGAACCTCCTAAAATGGGATTCTCGACACCAGGAGGCCAGCAACAAAACGGTGCGGGTGTCCTAAGGTTGGCCGTCTTGACCATTGCACTGACATCTGCGAAGCGCGGACCAAGTTTGGGAATTAATATCTCCAGTTAAAAAAATAACCCCTAATGCATTTTTTACATCCGATGTATAATATTATCAGCAATATATAGTAAATGTTTGAACCTCCTAAACTGGGATTCTCGATGCCTGCCAGACCAAAGTTTGAGCGGTCGCTTTGATTAACATCGGCTGTGCGCGGGCCCAAGTTTGGGAATGAATATCTCTGTTTTAAAAAAATAATGCCCTAATGCACTTTTTAAAAATATATCAAGTAAAATATCATTAACTATGTATACTAACATTTTGAACCTAAAATGAGATTTTCAATACCTGCGAGGCCTGTAACCAAAATCCATTTGAATTATCTTTGAAGTGGGGTGGAGTAATTTGTATTTCCCGCTTAAACTGTCATTTATTTTGATTTATATCAGGATTCACGCCTTGTCATTCGTGGACTGGTATTTACTTACTCTGTGTACGTCGCCTTCTATATGCCGTTTTCTGGCGCTAACTTCAGTAACCTAAACAAAATCCATCGAGGACCCAAATAGGTGGAGAAAATGAAATAAATATAACGAATTATCATAATTTCAGCTGTTGATCGATTAAAAGTTAATGCAACAATATATCCGGGTGTGTTTTGTGTACAGTTTCGAAGTAAATACGTGAGTTATCGCAGAGTCAATATTATGACGATCTACGTAAAGGTGTAAGTTTGTTTTTAAAATTGCTTTTTTCCTAAATGCTATCAATTATCCATGTGAACTTCAACGCTGCAACTGTCATATTCTCTGGTTTTTTCTTCGACTTATTTTGAGGTTATTTTTAGGTCATTATTTGGCGCCATTTTTCTTTTTTACTTTGAAAAGTTGGACGGTGATTTCATTAATTATAATTTAATTTAGTGTAATTAAAAAAAAGTTTATAATTTTATTTTGTTTTATCGTATTTGTCGGCGTGTAAATTGTCTATGGTTTACGTTTGGGATTTTTGGTTGTCTCTTGTTTTTGACAGTCTTGCGTCGACCGTGTCGTCGAAGGTTCGTTTTTCAGCGTAAACAGGTATTTATTCTATTTGCTAAAGTACGTTAAAATACTCTATTCTTTTAAGTTGTTAGTTTGACCTTTCTATAAACACAATTTTAAAAAAGATAATGGGACCGCCTAAGAAGAAGAAATACGAGGTATCAAAGGGTGCTGCGGATCGCAATGGTAGGGTTTTGTTTTTATTGGCCCCTTTTGAAGTTTGTGTTGTGATTGATGTGTAATTATGTTTTACAGCAGCAACAAATAAGAAACGTCGTGTAGAAGAGGATTTAGGGTTAAGCGGAACGACGGATAACAATGATATCGTTGAGGAGACCGGAGAAGGAGCCGCCGTACCGGCTGCTGCTTCTAAAGACGCTGAGAAAATGGATCAGGTACCTGAGGACGAGTTCGGCGCTAAGGACTACAGGTAAAGTAAAATCAGGTATTTTTTGCAGTTTAGCACAAATGTCTATTTATTTATTTTTTTTAAATTACACTACTAAATTCTATCATTATAATCCGATAGATGATTAGGGCGGATGGATTTGGAGACATAAACAATTGAAAGTGACCTTTCAAGTGCCCAACAAAACGCAACATTTGCATGGTTTTGTCAGACATTGCCCATTTTATACGCAATGTATCATGAAACGCGTTTTTGCAAGGGTTCTTTCACATTTTGATGTCTCAAAATATGGCTAATTTCAAATGTTCGCCGAAATCATTTCTAGGAATCAGCATTAAAATGATTGAATTTAGTAATGTTTTTTTAAATTTCTTTAAAATAGACTTGATTGCTATATTGAATTTTTTTTTAGAAATTATTGACTATTTTTTATTTATGAGTTTCTTTGGTGCATCTTTGGGCCGGACGCCGGGGTATAGCAATGGCGAAATTTCCCCGAAATCTGGAGATTGGTTGATAATTAATTTTCATTCTAGAGCTATGATGGCATTAAAAAGCGATAATTCTCAACGTCCTTTATGGGTGGCTCCGAACGGACACATCTTCTTAGAAGCCTTCTCGCCTGTTTATAAGCATGCACACGATTTTCTGATTGCAATATCCGAACCGGTCTCTCGGTGAGTATTTTTCGCTAAGAAACAATAGTAATATTACAAAATTATCCTATCTTATCTTTACTTTTGTCATTTTGCAGCCCAGAACACGTTCACGAATACAAACTCACCGCATACAGTTTATACGCGGCGGTATCCGTTGGCCTACAAACAAACGACATTGTGGAGTATTTAACCCGGCTTAGTAAATGCTCTGTGCCGCCTGGAATAGTGCAGTTTATTCAACTGTGCACTTTGTCATACGGAAAGGTGAAGCTCGTCTTGAAGCATAATAGGTGAGATTGTTCATCAATATTATAAAAATAAGCTTTTGTTTGTTTCAAAATATATTTAAAATTCCTAGATATATGGTGGAATCCACCTATCCCGAAGTGTTGCAAACGCTGCTCAAAGATCCGATAGTACAACAGTGTCGACTGAGGCGAGACGCTGAGGAAATTGTCGCCACCGATTTAGGAAACACCGCTGCGGCAATTACAGCGTTAAAAGCACACTCTGACAAAACCGAAAATGACCAGATTACAGAAGGTGAGCTTTGAAATATTTCCAAAAGTATTGCAGCTGCAATTTTGTCTCCCTGGTCCTTCTTCAGAACGAACTATTTAATTACCCCTGCGGTTTTTAATCAAACAATTTTAATCACCCGAACAAGCCAAATTTTGCAAGAGCTATATACTGTAGACCAGTGTTCGCCAACCTTTTTATACTTGGAGACTGCTAAAGAATATTGCAGGTATGGCTTCAAATATTTCACGAGGGGCTATTTTGTAGAGGGGGGGATGGGGATCAACAAATGAAATATTATAATATTGGAAAATCCAATTGTATGAAAGATATTCCATATTTTCATCTCATGCTTTTTGGCAGTTACTTAGGTTGGTATGTGTCCATGAATTCACATCTTCCATGAAGGGAGTATTATTCCTAAAATCATCTTGGGATTCTTGTCTTAGAGGTAGGTTATAATAATTAAAGGTTTGAGCCAATGCCTTTAAAATATTCACATCAGGATAAATCATCAATTCTTGAGAATAAATAATTCAGAATTCCAGCTACTTATTCAATGCACCTCTGTAAAAAACATATTTATGCAAAAACCTAGAAGGGAAAGATTGAGAATGTCAAAAAGACTAAATATATCCACCATTTTGTAAGTGTAGCCATCCATTCTTTAATCAACAAAGACTCGACTGGTCAGAATCATGCCTCAGCAGTAAATAATTTACTTTTTCTCTTGGTTCGACAAGGCATGAAAGATGCGTCTTCTTAAATTCTACTTGTCGATGCTGATGTAGAGTCCGTATACCCAAACAGCACTTTGAACAGCTTGGAGTTTATGGATCGGCGGGCTGCGGGTCATCCTCAGTCCGCATAGACTGCATACGACATAAGAGTATAACAAACATGCTTGGCATTCGTTAACTGCGAGAAAACCTTTGACTCGGTCGATACCTGGGATTCGAAGCCGCCACAATGACCATCCAAGTATTTGACAACAAAACAAAGCCCGTACAATGGTGGAAAAGGGCAAGTTTAATATCCAAAAATAATTCTCCACCGCTATCTTAGCCTTTGAGATAGAGAAAATTTATCCTGGTGCAGATAATGTGACGCGTGTGGGCTTTGTATGCACCAAATTTGGACTATACAAGCGATCGATCGTAAAGATTTGCCCTTTACCTAACCCAATAAGAAAAACAATTATTTTGTTTTTAAAATGCATTAACAAGACATTATTATTTTACGCATTTATATTTCTATATTCTTTCGATTTATATATATTCTTTATATTTCTTTCGAAACATATTGAATATAATATCAACATCTTCTCTTAGTGCTGACATGAAAAATACGTAAGTGCAGTATCGAAACGTAACCAAGTATAGTTATTGGATTGATTAAGAAATACAAAGTGTGTTAGGGATTTGTGACTACAAGTTGTTGAATGGTAGTTAAGTATTTTTCACCTTCTCAGAAAATATTGGCCAGAAGTAGTTGCAGACTTCAGTTTCAGTTTCTTCAGTGTAAATACATAATGTACACACCGTACAATACTATCCATCGAAAGAAAGAAAAAATGGATACTTCGGTATTTTTAACTCATTGTTGCTAAAAATGTCTGGTAGGTACTTCTCCTTCCACTACGCATGAAAAGAATACATCCATCTGATAAAAGTCCAGTCAAGCCAAGATCCCTGCAGACAAAATCACACGTGATTTTTCTGTCATTGTGCATTTTTGCAACAAACTAATGAATGTCTAACATATTCTTTTGCAGTCGACAATACAGTTCCCGAAGATATATCTCAGTTCTATCACAAATTGGACAGAGAAGACGAGGAGGAAGAAGAGGCAGTTATAGAAAACCAAACTGGATCGGAAGAAGGTGTACTGAAACCGTCCCGACAACAGGCTGTCTCATTCGAAGTTGATCCAGATAAAATTGAGGTAATCAATCATCTCCAATGTCTTTACCGAATAAGTAGTTGATTGTTTTTTTTTTTTTCGTTTAGGTCATTCAAAAACGCTGCATTGAGCTGGAATATCCACTACTCGCCGAATATGACTTCCGCAACGATACTATAAACCCCGATATCAATATCGACTTGAAACCGACTGCTGTCCTGCGCCCTTACCAAGAGAAAAGCCTCAGAAAAATGTTTGGAAACGGACGAGCGAGATCCGGTGTGATAGTCCTACCGTGCGGTGCGGGAAAATCACTCGTCGGAGTGACCGCAGTCTGCACCGTGCGGAAACGAGCGCTTGTGCTTTGCAATTCTGGCGTTTCCGTCGAGCAGTGGAAGCAGCAATTCAAATGTTGGTCGACCGCCGATGACAGCGTCATCTGTCGGTTCACATCCGACGCGAAAGACAAGCCAATGGGGGCGGGCATTTTAATCACGACATACTCTATGATCACTCATAGCCAGCGCCGCTCTTGGGAGGCAGAGCAGACGATGAAGTGGCTCCAGAGCCAGGAATGGGGTTTGCTCGTTTTGGACGAGGTGCATACGATTCCGGCCAAAATGTTCCGTCGCGTGTTAACGATCGTTCATTCGCATTGTAAGTTGGGTTTGACTGCGACGCTGCTGCGAGAGGATGACAAAATAGCCGATTTGAATTTTTTAATCGGTCCGAAATTGTACGAGGCGAATTGGTTGGAGTTACAGAAGAAAGGTTTCATCGCGAGGGTGCAGTGCGCCGAAGTATGGTGTCCGATGACTCCGGAATTCTACAGAGAATATTTAATCCAGCGAGTGAATAAAAAGATGCTGTTGTATGTAATGAATCCCCGTAAGTTTCGCGCTTGCCAGTTCTTAGTGAGGTACCACGAGCGGCGCGGCGATAAAACCATAGTATTCTCAGACAACGTCTTTGCACTCAAACACTACGCTATAAAAATGAATAAGCCATACATCTACGGACCGACGACGCAAGGAGAACGGATACAAATCCTGCAAAACTTCAAATTCAACCCGAAAGTGAACACAATTTTCGTGAGTAAAGTGGCAGATACAAGTTTCGATCTGCCTGAAGCAAATGTGCTCATTCAGATTTCTTCACATGGTGGGTCTCGGCGTCAGGAAGCTCAGCGTTTGGGGCGCATTTTACGGGCGAAAAAGGGCGCATTGGCCGAGGAATATAATGCATTTTTCTACACGCTTGTTTCTCAGGATACTTTGGAAGCTGCATACAGTCGTAAACGTCAGAGATTTTTAGTTAATCAAGGATACAGTTATAAGGTATTGTTTGGAATAAAATATACTAATTGTGTTTGTGCATACCTTTTTATAGGTGACGCCAGGGGCGCCTAAGTTCCCAAAAGGTGTGAAGGAAGTGCCATCCGAGGGACCATCTGTACGAAGCTTCATGGAAAAATAGCAATTTCTTAGACCTATTCTTAGTATACGATACAATATTGAAGGTGTTAATTATTTTAACTTATCAGGATAGATTTTTTGTCTTGTTTTTTAACGTTATAGCTGGGAAATGTGCCCGTACCACGATGGTTTCTACCCGATGCTCGTTCACGCATTGCATCGCATAGCATATTCCACAAATCACATCATGGTCAATCCATCTAAGTCCCAATCTATTTTGATTATTGAACGACACTTCATATTATCGATCAATATACCATCTACTCCCTCTCTGTTAATTAATGGATTTTCTAAGATGATTAGAAATCTCAGAATACTCATTGACCCTAACCTTTCTTGACAAGCAACTGAACTCAGCAAACGTATCTACGTCCCCTTTGATAGCCTTCATCGGTTACAGATTCCTTCCAGTGAGGATGAAGCATATGTTAGCTAACACTCTTTTACATCCAATCTTAGACTATGCCAAAGTTTGTTATCTGGATGCAAACGAGGGTGTTTTGGACAAGCTCGATCGCCTTTAAAATACCTGCATACGTATATTTGACCTGTGGAAATACAATTATGTATCGGTCTTTCGCAGTGGCGTTAGGCGACGTCGGCAACCACCAACGGCCTCGCGCCTAAGAGGGCATCGCAAAAGTGTTGGACAAGTTATTAAAAGTTTAGTTATTCGAAATGTTAACCTTTGAGTTTATTGTTTCAATACACGTGAGTTACGAGATTTTACTACATGTGAACAAGTAAACCATGGCAATCGGTTCAAGTAAACTTAAAAGTTGATATTTATACTGTACGTTTGTAGCTGGGTTTAAGAATTCTGTAATACAGAATTTGAATAAAGGGTTGTAGAAGCTCGATTGTTTGTAGAAAACAGTAGTTACGAAATTGAGTCTCAATTTCAAGAAAAAAGAACAGCAAAGAAAAAACAAATATTCGGTTATGAAATATTGATGTACCTATACAATCTGCTGAAATGCAGTACAGAGTTAAGTTTTTTAACGCAATGATATATGCTGTCATAGTAGACACCGGATATCGATTCAAAACGTTCAATGAATAGTTTAAACGATTTGGTTTCATTTATGATATTAATTATTTGAAATCTATACCAAAAGAGAACCTTCTCAAGCATTGTAATGATTTAGGTACAATACTTTGGGAAGGCAAAAACAGTGACATACAGTCTTTCAAACTATATGAAGAACTCCAGCTTTTAAAATCCAATTCACTGGACTGTATCAACGATGCAAAACGACTTATCCAGTACATTTTAGAAAATAATTGGAATAAGTATATACAAATGTCTACATAACAATCAGAATCTTGCTCAAAGTTCCAGTAAGTACAGCTTCTGCTGAGAGAAGCTTCTCAAAGTTAAAATTGTTTGACCTACTTGAGAAGCACGATGAGCCAAGAGAAACTATCTGCGTTATCAGTTCTAACAATTGAAGCTGAACTAGTGGCTGGTGTTCGCTATGACATAATCTTGAAAAAATTCAGTGAGACTAAAAGCTGAAAAGTTTGTCTATTTTAATTTGTCCTTTTTGTTTGAAATCTCCCACACATCTGAATGATTTATTCTGTAGCCTTGGCCTTCCTCTACGTTCCAATCGATAATACTCTCAATATAGTTACATCGGTCTTCCACTTATGCAAATTCTTTTGCAATCCAAGCTGCCCATTTGTGGAATCCGCTCCCATTGCACATTGAAGTGTTGTCACTTATAACTTTCAAAAAGTCATTGAAATAACATTTTCTCTCGAATCAGATGTAAAGTATGCTCACACCTTCCCCGCCCTATCCGTTTCTCCTTTGTTCCTTGGATTTTTTTTTTTAAATCTTGGCTGTAAGGTATTGTTATTATACAATAAGTCCGCCGCTTGTACATTTTATGTTTCGTATAATAAAGATTTACATAATTCACACCTTTCAGGAACAAGTCGCCGCTGCTCCCTCTAGCGGGAGAAAATGGCAGCGAACATCGCCATTGGAGCATTATTCATTATAGATTTAATTTTTTAGGTTATTACCGAATTAAAAGGAATGGATACAGAATCGGATATGTTTTATGGTAGTAGGGAAGAGCAGGGTCAACTGCTACAACAAGTGCTGGCCGCTAGTGAGGCGGACTGCAACGCCGAAGACGAGATAGGGACTACCGGCAGTGGCTCCCGCAGAGGAGGTACTCTGGCTTCTTTAGCTGGCGCTGATGATGCTCTTTATTACGAACACAGGTTTGGCTTTTTTATCAATTTGTTTATGGCCGACTGTACTTCAGACTCAACTGTATACTTGGAAATGTCGCTAAAAAAAGTAGATCAACATGCAGCTAGCGGCATCGACGCGTGGTGGGAAACTACGAACTCAAAAATAATACGTTTCTATTATTCGTATTAATGAAAATACGTTCCCATTCGTCTATTCAATACACTTTTCATTGAGGTCTCCTCAGTAGGCATAATCCTCAAAAAAAGTCTAAATCCCAACATGACAGATTGGAATGAATATTGTAATCGGTACATAACAGGTGATAACTAATTCTATAAACCAGTATAATATACAGGGTTATTCAAAAAGATGTATCCAATGTAATTAATTTGTATTTAATGACGTATAAATTGGACATGAAAAATCTACATGCCCATGAAAAGAAAAAGTTATGGAGTTTTTTAACACAGGTTATAAATGTTCAATGTGTCCCCCTCTTGCTGTACGACAAATTCATAAGCGGTAGCCAATCTCTTGCCAAGAAGTATATCTTGAGTTACCGAGTTCACTGCAGCAGTTGCCACTGTTGTCGGTAGAGGTGGGACTAGCCTCCTTAACATAGCCCCACAAGAAAGTCACATGGCCAGAAGTGTAGAGCCAGGTCTTGATTTCCCATGCGACCTATCCATTGCTGAGGAAGAGATTGATTTAAAAATCCTCGAAAATTACATTACCAAACACAAGGAAAAAGTCATTGTTTCAACATCTCGAGATACGTTATTCCACTTACAGGGCTATTCGTAAAAAAGAGTGGTCCATAAACTTTTGTCAGTGATAAAGCACAGAGCACTCTAGCGGTCGTTTACGCAACCATCACACCGCCCACGGTGCTATACAAAACTTTGGAAACTTTCCTTCGGCATGTAGACTTCATGTGTTGTGGAGTAAATAGTTGGTAAGGTCACGCTGTGGTAAGGTGGACGCTCACATGTGACAAGACAGCTGTCCTAAACCTACCACAGCCGGTCGTTAGTCCACCGCTCATCTCCCAGAAGTGTAACAATAGTATTATGATGGGCCCGACTCTGGTCGGTGTATTCCATGGCAGCTCCGTTTGTACTTGCTTATATTTCGTGAAATACAAATTAATGAAATTGGGTCCATCTTTTTGAATAACCGTGTGTAGCAACAGGACTTACATATTGAAATACATAACCATTATCAAAAACAAAGTAAACATCTATATCTTTTAACATCAACGATTTTCTCTTTTTATTGATAAATCTACTTTATGGGTTGCTCTTTACTTTTTTATAGTTATGTAATAAAATGTTAGCGAAGGTAGAAATAATCCTTGGCGTGACTTAAATTTCATTCGACAATAAAGGAACATTTTTTTCTAATGGGATTTAAAGACTTGGTTATGAAGTTTAAAACATATTAGTATTTTGGTTCTGTGACTGGAGAAATGTTAATCTACGATTGTTGGATTCTAGCTAAATGTGTAATATTAAAATATTATTGGAGCGGAGACCTGAGCAAATGCTGGGACCACACTAACAGTGGGATGGCGACAGTAGTCGTGCATGGACGAGACTGTCACCGTCCCGCTCTAATGCTATTATAATCAACGGTGTTCGCTGTTAGTGTGGCCTCAACTTAACAAGTTGGTGATTGGTGAATTATTAAGAAAGTTACCGTTATATTGTGTCTATGGTGTTTTCTAAGTAAAAAATGTAATTACGTTTTTATCGTCTGCCTCTGCTAGCATATTTAATAAAACCACCTGAAACACAACACTTATAAGGCATTTTTATGAATAAATAGTAAATGTTTGTTTTATAGGTTACAAAAATCCACCACTCTTATTTACATCACATCAAAATTCACGGCAAACACAACTGTATATTAAAAGTTTTACTTAAAACTACCAGACATGTATTTCATGAAAGAAATGCAATTTCAGCAAAAACGAGCCCCGCAAAAAGGCAGCCAACAACAAGCTGTCAGTCGGTCGGTCGAGTAGACCTATTAGATAGTAATAATAATGGTGCAGCAACAATACATTACTAAGCAACCTGAAGTAGAGTCGGCCGTTTATGCTCACAAAAATTGAATTTTAATTGATATTTATTTATTTTTTCAGGAAAAATATCAACTCGCTCACAAAGCATCCACTTTTCAAGAAATTCCGCTGCTGATTATATTTTATAATATAATAAAGTTTTTATTACTGTAATAATTTATTTTATTTATGTCCTGCACCCACTTGATATTTTGTAACTGGTGCAGGTGGTCTCAGAAGTAGGAAACATTCATGAAAAGAACAGGAAAATAGATTTTCAACCTTTTTATTTTAATTCTCTACTGCAGTAAAAATATTGCAATATTTACAAAGTAATATTTTGTAGATGTGTAGGAAAATGGTTAATAAATCAAGATTAAATAATAAATAAATATAAAGTTATCAATTGAGAAATTTAAAAAAAAGCTTTTATCTGCGTAGTCTTAAGCTCGAATAGTTATGGACAGTTGCAGCGAATATTTTTTTGTACTGTGTGGGTTTTTTAAAAGTATCTTTCTTCCAGACCGTCGAATAGCGAAGCTCACATCCCGGAATGGGCAATCGTGGAACTCCAAGGGATAATACATTCGAAAGACGAGGAAGGACTCGACGGCAAAATCGCCGGTGATTTACACTATGTAAACAAAGGCGGACAGCCGGTTCTCATTTTGGGCCACCACGTCCTGGCCGGACGAGAAACAAAGTTGGAGGCGCCGATGGCAGTGCTGGAAAAAAAACGGAACAACGAAACCGCTATGTACACGGTGAAAGCTTTAGTAAGAAAAAAGTTGATCTTTAAAGCGCGTCCGAAGCCAATTATTTCGCAGGTGGGTACGAGCATTTAGGTGGCCGGTATAGTGACTCCGCCGTGGTCCAATGGCTCCTCGGAAGTCTCCTCGTGAAGGAAAATCTCTCGCATGCATTGCCTCGAGTTGCTCTGTAAATTATGTAAAAATTAGTATTTATAATTCAGATATTTGTACGAAAAACTAAATAACTCACTATATTCTCGGTCTCTAGACGTTGCATTTGTTCTCTTTTGGTCTCAGGTGCAGTACTGAGATTGCAAATTTTTCTCTTTTTGGTGTCGGGTAGTTGAATATCGGGGTGGAATGTTTTTAAATGATTCGTTAATTGGTGTCTTTGAGTGCTAGCGTAATCGCACACCGGAGATTTGTAAGGTTTCACCTGCAATTAAAATCAGTTAATTATTTGAATAAATGAGGTCGATTTTAAAACAGCGTTTGATTTACCCCTTCGTGCCTCATGATGTGTCTTCTGAGGGTGTTGTGATCGCTGGCACGGTAATCGCATCGTTTGCAAGCGAACGGCCTCTCCCCGTTATGCTGACGAGTGTGTAACTGTAAATAAACGTGTCGAAATTCAAGCTGCGATGATACTCACTCGTAGGAAACACATCAGAAAATTACTTACTAAAAGATGATTTTTAAAAGTGGTTGTGTGGCCGCAGACGTGGCACACGAACGGTTTGATATTCGAGTGGACGGCTCTCATGTGACGGCGGACAACTTTCTTATTAGCAAACATCTGGAAGGAAATTCATTAAAATAATCTGAGGGCTGAGCAGTAAACGACACGAGTTCTCGTTCGACGAACGCCCCTCAATCGGTCGGCAGATAGCAAACTATTTTCTAGCAGAAACTTCAACATATTCCGGAAGGATAGACCCATCCATGGAGGAGGTGTCATGCTGCCGGTGCACTGAAACCTGACACCGCACCGTATGGAGGAATACGAACCAGGCGGGGAGGTCATCTGTCTCAATCTCCTCGTCTGTCACGAAATTTAGTGTTATTTGTACTTCCCCCTGAAGACAAAAAACTATGTGTATCTATAGTTCTTTATAAAAGTGGAGAGGTTGTGTTTGGAGGCAAAAGCAAAGAATATTATAATATTAGGTATTTTAAATTTGAATAGTGCCTCGAAAACTAAACTCTCAATAAAATTATTTTATTTTGGTATATAATTTATCGAGACTTTGGAAATATGACCGTTGTGGTAGCTTAAACTAGGCTGGTACCCTTGGCTGCGCTGCCCCCCTTCATTGAAGTGAGTCAGAAGTTTCCGTCGCCCGTCCTGCCGCTTGGGATTTGTACTCGTCTTTTGGGATATTTGATTCCCATGGAACGGTTAATTCTAAAATAAGGGCTATCTTCCGAGATAGGGAGTAAAGAGTTATATCTGGACGGAGGGCTGTGCATCTGAGACTTTCAGGGAAATGATATTG
>JAOPUG010000007.1:378116-393879 GCA_027564375.1 Micropterix facetella | reverse complement strand
GCGCGGCCGCCTCACGCGCCCCGCATAACGCTTTTTCGTTAGTGGTCGATTTCTACTAGTCGACTCCCCGCAAGCCGCGCTCCAAAATACAATGAACGGCCAAAAATCACTTCATTGTTTCTCAAAATATTCTCCGTGAGCATTAATACCTACACTTTTTCATACGTATAAACCAATTTTCATAATATGCATTCCACTCCGTGGTGACGCTGTTAGCTTCTAATTCGATACAATTTATTATCTTTAATAACCTTTTGATCTAGCCCAAAGTCTCTCCCATATTTTTAAAATCCGCACTTCATTTCATAATATCAACTCCCATATTACTTTTTTAGTATAAAACTGTTTTGTATGTACAAATAATGCTATGTCCCCAGGGAATTAACATATCAGGTAATTGAGATAGTTCATGGTAGAATTTAAAACATTTCTTAGTTGTTATTTTATGTTGCATGCAAACGTGTTGTCGTCTGTCTATGTTCAAGGTGGGGGTTTACTAACTGCACATCCTCACAGTCAACAAGATTCGCACGAATACATCAAGCCCAACCCTTGTGGCTTGTTCTACAAAGAAAACAAGACAACCTTACCACACGAGCCGTACCAACCAATTTCTCTGGGCAGCAGTCGTTTGCACATTATAGCCGAATTGCCTAATTAACAAAAGAAGAAGAATGTTCGAAGTATCGCGTAGAAATTGGCAATGATCGATGCGCTTGAGATCTAGAAATCGCGAAAATTGTTGTTGTGGTTTGGGGTTATGTATTATATGACAATTGGAGCGTCATGGTGTGAAGACCCAGAAACGGTATATTGTGATGAGATTTAACGCGCTCGGGCGATGATGTAATTATTGAATTTGTGATTTTATACGGCGAGCTCAAAGTAATTTATGGTCCTTTGTTTGCAGCTCATAGTTTGCTTTTGAGCAAAAAGGGCCACGTGCAATTTAAGAAAAAGACGAGTACGTAATTATAAGAACTCTTTATGTTCAGTGTGCAAAGTGTAAACTGTTATTTTTAACATACACGTGCTTGTCGTCGCATTTTTGTGGTGGTTACTCGTAATATATGTAATTTATTCTTTAGTTTTCTCCGCGGTCTCATCGATTCTGCGTATAAGTAGATCCCGGATTATAATTTCCACTTCCTAAATCTATAATATATTATGTCTCCAGATGTAGATACCGAGGTCAAATCCAGAGATCTAGCGGGTCACAATATAGACTAATTCCCTACGACGTAATCCGATTACATACTGATTAGGATAAGTACTATCTAAGAAACAGCCTTAATTCGAGCTCGTAAAGAGCTGGACCGCTGTCATTTTCAAAGGTCTCGGCGGTTTTTTTCAGTATGTTTTGTTTACAGTGGGGAATCAAATTATTAGAATCACTTAATTTTTTTTAAGGAATTCCCAGCTTAGGACATTTTTTTAAGACCGTTCGTCCCAATGAAAGACTTCTTTTTTTAAATTAATAAATTACATGTTTTCTTATCAGTTTGGGATATGAACAAAAGAGTGTGAACCAATGGGCGCCCAAACATCAACCGATACAACGTGGCCAAGAGAAAAAACAAATGACAGATGCAGCATCAGAGGCCTTGTCGCTGATTGCAACATGGAGCAACTTCAGTTCATAATTACAATAGTAGCTTGGTATGATATATTGTTTCAAGTAAACATTGTAAGTAAGATCACGTAGTCTGAAACTATGGATTTACCAAACGCATCACAATTGCTGAAAAACTGCTTGGAAATTGTGAAACAGTACTGAACTTTTTCAGCTACTCTAACAGTCAGGGAAATAGCATCTGAGGCTGAGATAGATCCAATTTTAAGCCAGTTCGATCCCGAAGAAAGAAACGGTTATTTGAGTACGAAGCCATAGATGAGACACCAACTGATCCTAAATAATTAATTGTTTAAAATGAACGTTTTTGAAACAATTGCGCCTATTGCACAGAAGTTAAATTATTCTGATTTAATAAAAAAAATGCAAACGATACATGCAAGAAATGTGTCCATCTAGGGTTTTTATTAAATTGGTTGTTCTTTTATCGTTTTGTAAAGACTTATTACTATCTGCAGCATAACAGTTCAAATCAAAGCTGTCAAACAAAATATTAACTGTTATTATTCCTCATACGTACAACCATTGATTAAATAACACTATTAATCAATGGTACAACTTAAATATCTCAGATATACGTATAGATATTTGGTCGGTCTGATAATGTTTAAAGATGTGAAAAAATACATTCCCTTTCGTCTGAATGTAAACTATGTAGAGCATAATCACGGGTAGGGTAAGCAACTCCATAGAAAGAACACTATAGTTGTGTATGGCGCCACTTTGAGATCTAGCACCACCTAAAAATTTTGCTAGGGCCGCCACTGTTGGTACTCTTCATTTAACTATTTTGTCACTCAACAATATCGATTTGAAGTGTTTGTTTTTAAGTGGGGTTTTTCTTTTATGTTATGTTAACACTCAGCAAAGCTTATTATATTCAAAATATCATTATTTGTTGCTATATAGTCTAGTAGAGCAGTTCATTCAAGAATATATTATTGTCACACATTTTTTTAAAAATAAAGTATAAAAATTGATAAATTGAAGGATATTCCTGCAGCTAAAATTACTTAAATATACATAGACAATGTTGAAAAATGCTATTCAATCACAGCGAGAAATAGTGAAAATAGGTCATGTTTCACAGTCTACGGTAAATAGAATTAAATTAAGAGACAATCAAAATATGCATATGATAGCTCAATGGACAGGCAAATGTGGTCATAAACGGCTTACTAACTTACTACCCCAACAGATGAAAGAAAAATACGAGACATATGCTTGGAAAACAGCAAAAAACCTAGGAGAGTGCTCACAAATATTATTCAGAGGCTGGGATACCCGACGCACATGACAGTGCGTCGAAGGCTAATGGAGCAAGGATGCAATGCGTGTTGGCCAGCCAAGAAACCAACATTGACCCCAGCAATGATGGCTAAAAGGCTTCAGTGGGCTAAAAATCATTCCCACTCATCTTCAGTCCAATGGTGATGATTTTTAGCCCACTGAAGCGTTTTGGCCATCATTGTGGTCAATTTTGGTTTATTGGCTGGTCGACACGCCTTGAATTCCTGCTCCGTTAGCCTTCGACGCACTGTCATGTCGGATACAGGTATCCCAGCTTCCTGAATAATCTTGTGAGCACTCTCCTAGGTTTTTCCTGTTTTCCAAGCATATGTCTCGTATTTTTCATTCACTTTTGGGGTAGTAAGACGTTTATAACCACATTTTCCTGTCGGTTGAGCAAACAAGCAAATTTTGTTTGTAGGAACTAGGTAATTCTATTTACTGTAGACTGTGAAACTTGACATATTTTCGCTATTTCTCGCTATGATTGATTAGATTATATAATCAAAGGTATTATCATTGATTTTATAATACTGTATAAAATAAATCTTCTTCTTTTAGTGCCATCTCCCAACGGAGGTCGGCTATCATCATGTCCATTGGGATCGGGATGTTGCGGCTCGGAAAAGTTCAATAGCACTCATTTTATAGGTACCACTCGGCAAGATTTTGGAGCCAGTATGTCTTGCGACGGCCAGGTCTACGGCGGTCTTCTATTTTTCCTCGTAGGATTAGTTGGAGAAGGTTGTATTTATCGCTTCACATTATGTGGCCTAGGTACTGCAGCTTCCTTCACAAAATCAATGGTATTATTCAAAAGTGTCAGAATTTCAGTTATTTTAGCTTCAGGAATATACTTCAATTTACCCATTTCGATAATCTTTTTTTTTTTAATTGTGTGACAATAATATCTCTCTAATGAACGGCTCTACTATTAATGATATTTTGAATAAAATAAGCTTTGCTGAGTGTTAACACAACATAAAACAAAAACATCACTTGAAACTAAACACTTCAAATCGATATTGTTGACAATAAAGTTGAAGTGGAGAGTACCAAAATGCTCCATCTCACGTTTCTCGCAATTTTTTTTTTATTAAAATAATAACCGCACTCTGGTTCATATCCGAAACTGATAAGAAAACATGTGATTTGTAATGTCTTTTAATTGGACGAACAGTTTTTGAAAAAAAAATGTCATAAGCTGGGAATTTCTTAAAAAATCATGTTATTTTAATTTGATCACCACTGTAAATATCCTATAAAATGTAAATATGAAACTTTATTGCTTATGTTGGTATTTTAATATGCTGAAAATATTTCTTACTTTGCTGAGGACATATTTCTTGTAAGTGTAGGTATAGCAAATACTAATAATACTTGTATTAATAGCATTAGTATGAGACAAATAGGCGAAATAATAAAGGTGACCAAGACCATGAGGTGAAATAATAAAAACATCGATAACTTAAAAACAGTAACCATTTGTATAGAGGTATGTTCTGTTCATTATGTTCCATTTGGATCCCTCTTACACCCTTTAAAAACTTCCCAACGACCTACCTATGACCCTGTATATAAAGTACTAGTAAGTAGGTAGACGACACTAGGTAAACATAATAAATTATTATATTAAATGTATGGATGTACTTACCTATGTCTAGACAGGTAGACACTTTTTTATAATTTCTCCAAAAATGTATTAAGTATGATTGCTATCGTAAAATAAGTATGTTTCTACGATCGTTGTAAATAACATTGCGTGCAATTTCCTAATTTTTTTTTTTAAATTATATAAAGTAGATATTTTGAAAAAAACTGTCTGCACGTCATAATACTGCGTCATTAAATAGCTACTTGCCTGCATACTAATAAATAAAAGATGCTTAAAATATAATGAATTATTCTTTTAATTTTCCTTTTGTTCTAGATAGATATTTTTAGCGGTTTTGTAAAAAAAAACATGAAATTACTTACGGTTGCTCCGGCGATTGCATGCACCAAGGTATCATAACTCAATAAGCCACTCATTTTGTTACAATTAAAATATATTCACAAACGCTAATACTGTAAGTCATAAATTAAATTGACCGCCTCACGAAACGCGCGCGTTTTATATGGATTGGACACATTATTAATTTGTTACATTTCCGCACTGTTGAATAATGTTAAGAGTCTGAATATTATTAAAATAGAAAATAATATTTTTAATTATTATTGAATATGCGGATAAATGACTAGCGGAAAATGTGTCATTTCCACGATTTCAAGCCATGTAATGCGGACGGACGCCGAGACGTCGCGCTTGCATGCTCAGCACAGCACACACGGCGCACGCGCCAAATAAATTAAAATTAATCGTATTTTTGTTGGTACGATTGTTGGCCCGTTCTGATACTGGCCAGTCGTGTATGGTCGGCAAAATCGCCAGCAATCAGCTGCGTGGAACTGCCACAAATAAAAGAAGAAGAAGGTGGTACGTCAAATTTTGACAGCTGTCAGAATCGTCAACATTGACGAAAAATCTTGAATTTCAAAATGGTTAAACATATTGCTATTTTTATGGCGGAGGACAATTTGTGCGCCCAAAATTTACTGAAGCTCGTTTCTAGAGGCAATGCCATAATAGCGGAACTATTAAGACTGAAAGATCACATTCCCGCCGTGTTTTGGCTGGACAGCAAAGCAGACCACCAGAAATATGCCGATGTTATTTTGGATTTCAGCTATTTTAAAATATCCGATGCGCACGAGAAGAAAATTAACGATAATTTGGTGAGCATTTATTCTCATATTTATCTTCGAGTGTAGGTCGCATGCAACTAATCTGATGTTTTAGGCGCTTCAAGATCTGGACGACGAAATGAAAGAGAATCACTTGGAAATCATAAGCCGCTTTTACCTGGCATTTGATAGCATATTCCAATACATAACAGATTTGAATTTATTCCTGGAGCAGCTCTCCGATGGAGTTTTCATACAGCAGACTTTGGAGACAGTTGTTCAGGACGTCGAAGGAAAGCAACTCATGGTAACAAACTTTTTTTAAATCAACATGAATCATTCAATTCTGTATTTTATTTTCGATTTCAGTGTGAATCACTATATTTATATGGAACTATGCTATTTATATGCGATATGCACATACAGGGAAAAATTAGAGAAAGGTTGTTGGTCGCATTTTATAGATACAGCATGTCACAGACTCAAACAAATATCGATGAAGTGTGCAAATTATTACGCGACACCGGTTTCATAAATTCTGCAAAACGTCCGTCGAATTACCCTGATGAATATTTCAACCGGATTCCAATCAACGCTACGTTTCTAGACGTGGTCATCGGAAGACTACGATCAGAAGATATATACAACCAAATCAGCATATACCCGCAGCCCGAACATCGTACGACAGCTCTTTCCACACAGGCGTCCATGCTGTTCATATGCCTATTTTTTACTCCTAATATTCTAATGTCGGAAACGACAAAGATGCGCGAAATCGTCGATAAATATTTCTCAGATAATTGGGTTATATCAGTGTACATGGGTATAACGTTGAGCCTTGTCGATTTCTGGGAGCCTTATAAGGCGGCGAAGCAAGCGCTCACAAATACCGTTAATGCAAAAACTTTGAAAGATTTATCCGTAAAATATGGCGCAGACGTCAAGCGATTGCTATCTCAAACGAATAACGTTTTGAAGGAAGGTGCGCTAAAAGAGGAACAGCTGTCCGATGAAGTGAATCGCATCATAAATTTTTTGCGCGAATGTAACGTTACCCTGCGCTGGATGATGTGTCACACATGTGCAGCGAATCTTCAATGCGATGGACACAAAAAAAACAAACAAATGAAAGATCAGGTAAACTCCAACTCGAAACTTGGCACGATGGATTTGCTTGATTTACTAATAAATACGGCGCAGCTCGAGTATAAAATACGTGAAATGTTAAGAGCAATGCTCGAGTCCCGGTCGGCGGTCTGGGATAAGTATAAGCAGGCGGCGATTGAAAGAATTTCAGAACTCGCCGAACTCTTCTCCGGCGGTAAAGAATCAACGAAAGTTACAGTGAATGCTCATCTGGGACTTTGGTTCAGCGATCTCACCGCGCAGATGGAGCTTTTGAGCCTGGATGCCGTCAATGCTTCCACCAAGAAAATTGCACAAATGCTACAAGCGCTCGAAGAAGTTGGGGAATTTCACGGCTTAAACGCAACCCATACGGCGAAGCAACTGCTTTTGGAATCCAGCGAGTCGCTCAAGTCGGCGCTTCGAGTTGCCAGCGTAAAGGAGGAATTTTTATTGACGTTGGAGATCGTGGCGGACGTATCGTACGCCTGGCGAATTATTGACACGTTCACCCCTTTAATGCAAGAGAGCATTCGTAAAGATCCATCGATAGCCGGTCGATTGCGATCCGTATTTTTGAAACTGGCAAGTGCAATGGAAATTCCACTTCTACGAATCAATCAGTCACGCAGCGACGATTTGATATCAGTGTCACAATACTACAGCAATCAACTAGTGAATTACATAAGGAAGGTTCTGCAGACGATACCTGAAATGGTTTTCGGTCTCTTGGAAAAGATTATCAATATTCAGACTTTTGCGATAAAGGAGCTGCCCACGAAAGTAGAGAAGGAGAAGCTGCGAGAATTTGCTCAACTGGATCAGCGGATGGAAGTGGCTAAGTTGACCTATTCAGTTTCAGTTTTCACAGGAGGTAATCTATATTTAACTTACATTTAATTATTTTCTGAAATAAAAATATTATTTCTATTCATAGGTATTTTGATGATGAAAACAACTCTGGTCGGAGTTGTGCGCCTTGATCCAGCGGAGCTTTTACAAGAAGGTTTACAAAAAGAATTATCTACACATATTCAAAATCGCTTCGATTCCCTTTTCGGTAAGATTTATAAATATTATATTAATACACGAGAGTAGACAACAGCTGGACTCAGTTGCTGGGTCATGGCTCGGGGTACCCATGCCGTAGAAACTCAATTATTAAATGACGGATTCAATTAGAAAAGGGTAAATTTCTAAAAACAATCAATGCAACAGTAACTTTTACTTTCCTCCAAAAATCCTCATTAAATATGAAATAAAATTCCAATAAAAAAACATGTGCGGTCAGGGGACCCTTACGCTTTTACAAACCATTGATATGTAACCGAAGTCTAAAAATTTCCACCAGATGCCGTTTAGTGCGGTGCTACATATTTTCAACCTTACTTTACGGAATAGAAGTATGGACACTTACCAAAGCCACGAGTAAGCGATTAGAAGCATTCGAAATGTGGGTATGTCGAAGAATTTTGAAAATATCTTCGACGGACAAAGTCAGAAATGAGACAGTATTGCAAAGGATGCACAAAGGATTGGAACCGATTAACACCATTAAGAGAAGGAAGCTGCAATACATGGGTCACATAATGAGGAGCGATAAATACAATCTTTCCAACTAATTCTACAAGGAAAAATTGAAGGCCGCCGAAGACCTGGCCGTTGCAAGACATATTTGCTCCAAAATCTTGCAGAGTGGTATAAAATGAGTACTATTGAACTTTTCCAGACCGCAACATCCTGGGCACAAGTGGCCACGATGACAGCCAACCTTCGATAGGAGAGGCACCCAAAAAAGAAGAAGAAGGACATCATAGGCACACATATCAAATTTTTATTAAATTGTATTAAGCTAATGTCCATGAAACATTGGCACAAAATATGTATTTTATCATATGCTTCAGACGTCTTCCGTAAAGTCTTTGAAATTATAACTGGCTGCGAGCAAGGAACTATAAAGTATAGGAATTTGCAAATATACAGTACAAAAAGTGATCATAAAATTAACTAGAGCATTATCTGGGTTTGGGGGGCAATCACCCTGCAAAGGGTCAGGATAGCCAAAAGCTGGCTTTCAGCAGAGTTGCACAATTCTAAAACATTACAATATTTCTCGAATCAGATCGTATCCAAGAAAAGTTGCATTGCAGAATGTATATATGTAAAACTAAAGCAGTTATGTTTTATTGCTAATAGTATCATTGATTATAAAATAATATTACATAATCAAAGGTAGCAAGAAGAATAAAATTATGAAAATTCATATAGATACATAGGCATGCCTACGAACAAAGAATTCAGTGGCAACATTGCAAAAAAGGCTGGCCACTGCTTATCTAGGGGTCGAGTGGGGGGGGGGCGTTGCTATTAATTTTTCGCAGAATTAATATATCTGTGGCCAAAACGGAGATATTTGCAGTTTTATATGTGACCCTTGTCATATTTTATGACAAAATTTACTGCACTGCTTTTGACATTTTTAACAAGCATTTTTGATGTAATTGACAGCAGTTACGTTAACGATGCTAATGAAAGTGTCGAAACGTTTATTATATAAAGTGTATGAAAAATGTCGCGATTAATTAGCATAAATAATACATCTGCACTTAAGTAGGTCCTAAGCCAAATGAATGCATTTCATATACCTTAGTGAAATTTGACTCCTATGCTAAGCAAAATTTAATGTAAATGATTAACATTTTTTTTACAAAATGTAATTTTTTACATCAAATAATGCTCTTTTAGTACATTTGCTAGTTTAAGTTTTACTAATTACAGCCAAATTTTCATTTAAAAATTTTAAATGCGTTTATCTCAAAATTATAATTTTGTATACTAGCCTGTTCATAACGGGCTGTTTGCTATTCATAAGAGCCGGATTTTAATTGAAGTTTATTGGCCAATCCCAAAAGGAACAAAATCGGCACTCAGGGACAGCCAGCAGGTAAAAAATATCGGCGGGTCTAATGGTCTCTCACTCCATCCGAGCAATGAGTGAGACCGAACTATCTAACTAAACGCCAACGGATGTTGCCAGTTGTAAAATGTGGGTCCTCGCAGTAAACGATTTCATACATTTTAAATAATGCAAATGTCAACGTTAATAATCCGAATGCTGCATATAAAACAGAATATATTTATCTCTTTCAAGCACACACAATTATGTTAGAAAGAGAATGACTCGAAATTGGTTTGCTAATAAATGGGTAATTATAGAAAAAATACCAATGAATTAATAAGTGCCGCCACTGCGATAGTCTGCATTTAATTTTATCTTGTTTTTTAATCTGCCTGTAGTATTACGTAGGATAGGTCATATAGTTTGATGCATGCTGTGCGTTTGTTTGTTTGTCCAAATGTCCGAAGACTTCCCATGGTCTGATCTTAATCAAATTTGGTATTCAGCCTCCCTGGGTGACCCTAAACACCACCAGCAAATTCGATCCGAGTCCCACAGGTGCTGATGCAGGTGCATTCTGGCTTACTTGGCCTGGAGAAGGATCTGACCAATAGAAAGAGCAATCTTAGCGTATATGGGTATTTTTGGAATCATGATGAGAGAAACTTGTTAGAATAGGTTGTAAGCCATTTGGGTCCTGCTGCAGATGTATCCTGGTTTACTTGGCCGGGAGGAGGATCTGACCAATAGGTAGAGCAAGCATAGCAAATATGAGTATTTTAAAAAAAGTCAGATTACCAATCATGGGACGGGCCAAAGTTGCCTATGTATATCGCTACTTTTCCTGTTATTTACCATACATCCTAGGATAATCGAGTTTTGCTCTATTAAAGAAAACAATCACCCTGCTTATTATATAGCATATGTAGGACGGAAGTATGATACTACAACAGTTGAAACATAGGACAAACAAATATTCCCCATAATAGAAGGAACATTCTTGCTCTTTTTGTTGTTCTCTGCTATCATCGGGTCATCATCAGAATGTTTTACCTCGGTTGGGTACAGTAGCCCAGAACAATGAAGTTGTCCTGTAGCTACTGTAACTGAGAACATCTTCTTCAACAAGCATTACATTTTCCGGCATTAATTTATGAATGTATTGGTTTTCCTTGAATGAATTAGACTATATTTCGTTTGTTTTTTATTTGA
Organism: Micropterix facetella; assembly: GCA_027564375.1. NCBI lineage: Eukaryota > Metazoa > Arthropoda > Insecta > Lepidoptera > Micropterigidae > Micropterix > Micropterix facetella. The sequence continues at coordinate 382,996 of JAOPUG010000007.1, read as the reverse complement.
AAAAATGTGATTTTCTTAAAAAAATAGACATTTTTCATTTCAGCAAAATTGATTTCAAAACTTTTAGCATTTTTGTCTATCTTGTATAGTTTAGGATGTCCCCATAATGAGCCCTAGGTAAAACTATTGATTATTATAATACTAGTGTTATATAATCAATGGTAAAACTCACCTGTATATTTCTTTACATTTCATTTCTATAGTTTATATTTCTAGACATTTCAGATAGAACTCCCCTCTATATGCAACAGCATAAAGTGTAACCAGACACATTTTTCTGCTATTTGACAAAATATTCCTTGAAAGCACTTACATGGAGGCGCTAACTCGATCACTAGACCTATTTGAAAATTTTCACTGGGCCGGCGCCGGATACTTGGCAAATTTCTAATTTTGCTATTTTTCGTTTACTCAGATAATCAACAGAAGAGCAAACTGGGCGCGTCAATGGATTTACAGAATCGTTTACAAACTCTAATCGAGAGCATAGACGGTTATCGACGATCTTTAGAATACATTCAAGATTACGTGAATATCAACGGTCTAAGAATGTGGCAAGAGGAGGTTTCCAGGATTATCAGCGACAGCATCGTGTGGGAATCAAAGCACAGGGGCGGGCTATCCCTCGTGGAGCCTGCTCAGACGTTCATGGGAAAACTGGCAAAGGAACTCTTGGCTCTGGGTGATCCCAGATCATCCTCCTACGTTCGCCAAAGTACAGCATGGTTCGACCGAAAGACCAGCAACGAAACGATGAATATTAAACTCTTTTCCAAAATTTATGATGCATTGAGCGTTTCTGGATTACACGGATTGGATCGTTTATTCGGATTTATGATTGTGAATCAGTTGAAGATTTTGAACCGTCTGATAACATTTTATATCACGAGAGACACGCAGTGTAGTCAGAATTTGAGTAGCTTCTTGAAAGAGCTAAATCCTTACACTAAGAACGTTCCGGTGAAGGTTTATCAGCAGTTTATTGGAAAAGGAGCAAAAATATGGGCGCCAATGATAGAAATTTTGTTAAATGTCGGCAGTATGCAATTATTACGATGGCATATCGCTCACCAGTTAAACACAGCGTGCAAATTCGATTCCAATAATCTTGAACTGTCGCTCAATCTTATGAATGAGTAAGAAAATTATACTATATGAATTTTTAACAATTTTTCAAATGTTTTTTTTTAATTACAGCGCTCTTATCAAGACGGTTCAAGAAAACAGCCGAGATAGCACAAAACCGAAGCCCTCTGCAGAGTTAATCTTCCATTTAGAGAAGTATATGAACAGGGCTGGACTCTACAATCCATTCCAGAAAGTTTACATTAAACCCGGCGTTAAGAATTCAATTACGAATCCTGCATTAATTGCGTTTATTTTATCAGTAGCGAGCTTACAGCGGATGCAATATGTTAACTCTGCGGATACTTTGACCAGTAAAACTGCGGTGGATGCTATCGATGGCCACCCTTTGGTCGTCGGTTTACTGACATGGTTGAAACAGCATTCGTCGGAATGCCATTCGCAGTTTATAAGGCTCGTCTGCCAGTATATAACGTCTGGAGTCTGGCAAGGATTAAAGTATGTTTATATTTTGAAAATTGTTCATTGTCTCAACACTTTCCATTTATTCTACTTTTTTTGGTTCCATTTAATTTCAGTACAAAATATGCCAAATACACGCCGGAATCGTCGCTCATGCTTCATCTCCTAGATGACTACTGCTGGACGTCAAAGACACCTTCGAGTGTTATTGAAGAATTAGTACCATCCATGATATTGGCCAGCCATCAATTTATGACGGACAAATCCAATTCCTAACATAATAAGAAAATTCAACTGGTTTAAAAATAAAATGATGTAATTTATCAATATATTCCCTTTATTTCGTATAATATAGAATTTCTACAAATTAACAAGAATAATGTGTCTTTATTATCTATTTTAAAGTGGTTTTAATCTTAAACATAAAAGATTTGTAGATGGTGCGCGGTGAATTTTTTCACTCATGTTTTTACTCACAAACTGCATTTCTCTCTATGTTTGGCCATGACAAAATTTATTCAAATACATAAAAACGACACACACAATGGTAATATTAAATTTTAAACGTGGAATCACACTTAATTCTAGAAAAATATACAACTCTGATTGTATATTTCTCCCATATTATAAAAGGCAGTAGTGGTTTATTCTTATTCTAATCTGATATGCAAAATGCATAGTCATAGAATTGAAAAAAAAAAGGGAATTACACATTTGATAATCGCTTACACATTGTATTACGTTCGTCTCTCAACATAACATTCACCATAATCTTTAAATTCAAAAAACATTTTTAATGTGTGAACGTTCACCAGAAAAAGAGAATTTGAATTTATGTTTGATCAAATATTCAGGATCTAACTTTGACCCAAAAGGGCGGGAAATTCTCTGGCGAACGTTCACAAATGAAACATTTAGTATCATAATAATTGTGTCAAAACAAAAATAAACAAGTCAGTCTTATTCTAATAAAATAATCTAAAGTATACTAATTACATTGTTTAAAAAAACGTGTATTTTAACTGTAGAAGGCCATCACAATATGCTACTCTCACTTAAGAAGATAAGAAATGACTGCGTTCAGATTGTAAATATTATTGTACTGAGAATGACTGATTATTTTCATTCAAATAATTGTTAAACTGTAGAAAAATGGCACTGATCCTATATGTGCATCTATCTCATTGATTTACTTTCCCATACATATTTCTAAAGAATGTTGTGATAAATCTGTGAATGCACTAGGGATGCAATGATTATTGATTTACAGATACTGTTTATTTTGAAAAATAATTACTGATTACGATTCCGATTATTGCCATGGTTAAAACTGCAGTTGCGCCACCAAAAAAATGTATACAGTTCTATGGAGGGTATCTCATCTGGTGTCCGCTTGGTTGCTCAACCAGCATCAATGCATGCTCAGAATATTACTGATCTCGCCGCCACGTTGGTTATGCAACCGCTAATATGTATAGTGCTGTATTCTCACCACTCACTCAGCCACCAGTTGCGCACCACTTTCGTACATATGCTACAATTATATCACAGAAAATGGATAATTTCGATACAGAAAGGTTATTATCGAAAAAGTAGACCATGTATTTGGGATAGTTCCCCGCAGGTTATTCCAACAGAGACTTGATCAAGAAATGCTGGGAGGAAGTTATGGATTGATTTGTGGATGAATTATTTATCGTTGAGGAATTGTCCTTTCGTATGGCGATCGGCTACAAAAGGATGAATCAACCACTTTTTCCCCCTTCATTTAACTTTCTTTTACGCCATACATACAGCATAAGTGCTAACTTCCATTTAAAACTGTGCTCTGATGGGTAACTCGAAGACACCATAGTTGCATGACTGATTGCGCCACCGTGGTGTCCTAGTGAAATAGGGGCCTAAGTCCCAACTGTTGAAAATAGTCTCTCCGATGCTACTAAACTTAATTGAAAGGATGGATATTTTTATGCATTTTTTTTTTTGAGATTTGGAAAATGGCCAATATTGTCGTGAGTCAGAGCTTCGCGAAAGATTGGGTTATGTTCTCTGTGGTATTCGACAAAGGCTCCTGATCCACTGCCGCCCGAATTGTTTTCTCGCGAGGACTACAGATGCCATCATCCAGTAGATCGAAAGAAAATTGAGAATTTCTTATTATATCGGCTCGTTTGGGATTTTGATTATCAGTGTTTTGTTAGCTTGTTCTTTTGTTTTTTCCACTGGTAATTGCTATATAAACAACAATCAATGGTTCCAATTAATCAGGAAAATACCAAGTATCGTAATTATAATCGGTTGCACCCCTAGAATGTACCATTCGATCGATTAAACTTACATAAATGGAAAACAAGCCATAAAAAAGAAATCTTTATAGATATAAATACCATATTTTAGAAAAGATGTCATTAATATTTATTTTTGTTATTTTTTTGGTGGACTTAGTACGATCGCAACTCCCATTATTTAAAAGTTTCGAAGATATTATTTTACAAGTAAAAGTTTCAAACGACCTCACAACGATGACTTATGCATAAAAAGATTTTGTACATATTCTGCGTTTTAAAAAACCAATCGATCGCTGATTTCGATAGTCTTAAATCTAAATATTGCAAAGACGATTCGCGTTAGTCACCAACGAACACATAATAAAAATCGGACGTCGTCACTGTTAGTACGCCTTTTGCTTTGGAGAATGTGAATAATTATTTGTGTGCGGAGGGCTCTATCGCCTCTACGGCACTCTTGATGACCGTTTGCCCTTCCGCCGTGCCCCAATAGTCCAGGAGCAGTTTCTTCTCGGCTTGCAAAGCGGGCCACAGTTTCTCCTTCACATCGCCCACGGTCAGTAGCCGCTTCGTCAGCAACACCGACTGGAAAAAGCGACAATTATTCATTTTTATCACCAACTACGCATTCGATACGCCCACTCAAACTCAACAAACATTTTTAGTATTGGACTCTCATAAGATAATCAACAATGTTTTTGTGTGGCTGCCTAGCTTTTGCATGTGTAATAGCTTTTGTTCGTTGCCAAAATGCTCAAGTTAAAGATATACAAATTCAATATTATGGAATTGTAAGTAAAGCAAAGGATTGTGATGAAGTGGCCATAAGGCAAGGGTTCTTAAACTGTGTCATTATAGACTACTTTAAGAAGTTCAGTAATGCGAGGGGTGATTTTCGCAACCGCGCTGGTAGAATCTTACGAATCAATAAATTTAATACAACTGTTGTCCTGTAACATTGTAAGGGAAGTAAGTACAAACGGAGCTGCCATGGAATTCACCGACCAAGGTCGGGCCCATCATAATACTATTTTATTTATTTTT
>JAOPUG010000007.1:362084-377124 GCA_027564375.1 Micropterix facetella | reverse complement strand
CCCACAACCCCCCCACCCCCCCCCCCCCCCACACACCCCCCCCCCCCCCCCCCCCCCCCCCCCCCCCCCCCCCCCCCCCCCCCCCCTGACCTGAAGAGTGTCCCGATAACGAGGATAGTTTTGTTTGTGTGAAAGTGCCGGGACCCGGTGTGTTCAGCACTACAGATTAAGTGTAAATTGGAGGCTTGGAAATACAAGGAGACAAAGTAACATTTTGTTATCTTTCGAGATAGGGTTTTTGAGGTCCGTTTAATTGAGAATCTGTTAGGATACGAATAGGCCAAGTATTTTAATTTCGCCCGTTTGATTTATTATTGAAGGAAATAAATAGGGGCCAAATGCATTTAAATAGAGCCAAGGATGGACATCGTTCCTTCGACATCTCGTTTCATAAAATACTTGGCCTCTTTTTATAGGATGAAAGTGAAAGAGGTTTGCCGCCCTGTGGAGATAATTTAACGCGAGTGGCATGCTCGGCTCTGTATCGCCGCTGGTGGTCGAGTGACATTGCTGTCCGCTTATGTCGATGTCCGCGAAGGATCGACTGTGAAATAGGGTTCGAATTCGATCAAAATACAGCTTTCATCGATAACCGATCGCAGCTAAAGGTACGTTACATTGTTAATTTTAACTGCGCCATTGGACAATATTTTTAAATTAAATTGTTTTGGCAGTTCTGCTACTCGATGGAGAGGATGACCTTTTGTGAAGAAGGACAAATAGCTCTGGTTGTGGATGCAAATTATCCACTTCTGCGATTAAATCAATTTGAGAAAGCCCATCACGACGATGTCTATATTGAGCCTCCGCGGCTCACGGCCTTGTGTCACTGCCCACAACCGCATTACTACAAAGCTGTCTATTCAAGTATTTATTTTATTTAATACAGGGTAAACCCTATTTAAAACCCCAGGGTAGAACACATTGGTCTTAATTATTACATATAAATTATATACAATGTATGAAGTAGTTCGATTGTATGTTCTTCAGTATTTTGAAATTGAGTTGGCTATGGCATGTAAAGTAGTCTATGCTTTAGGTGGCCTATCAACCATTTAAACGTATCCACCTCACTGGGTAATGCATTTACCACTGTACATGCCCGTGTCAATTGTCAATCAGTGCAGTAGTTAAAAGGGTGCAACGAAGGGTGGTTACGGGCCCTAAAGCATGGGCGGTGTGCATACAGCTCCACGATCCAGAGAATCATCGGATTATTTACTTTCTCACTGAGCAGACCATGCACATGGAGAATCATGTTGTGTCATCTGATTTGCTCGAGTGTAAAGAAGCCTAGCATTCGCATTACGAAAAGGGAGGGATATACGTTTGGATACAGCTGAGGAAAGTATCCATATTTGTACATGTACGAGTACCTCAGAAACCTCGTTTGTATCACTTTCAGTGATGAGGTATGTACATCTTTTTGTGGACTCTAGTCCGTCGAGCAGTATTCAAGAATGCTCTCTCATAGGTGGTGTATATCAACAATATTGCATTGCACTTGTTAAGAGTGTGGCTAAATATCAAACAAAACTCAAGGTTTTATTCGCACATTTGCATATGCCACGTATGTGTTGGTGAAAGGAGAGGTGGTTGTTGAATTCCACACTGACGTCGTTCAGTTGAGTAATGTGCCTAACGATATCACCTCCTATTGTATAGTTGTATGAGAAGACTACAGCTCGAAAGTACGATATCGACACACTTTACGGGGTTGAAAAATAGGATATTACTAGTTACCCACCTAGTGCATCGATGTCCAACTGCACTAGTACACACCCCTCGGGTGTACTCACTTCTCGATGCTATACGTTGCAACTGCAGCAATATCATTGATATATACTAGTATGTATTCAATTATAGAGGGTCCAGCAGGGAGAAATACAATTTTTATTACTTTTCAATGCTACCAAGAATATAATGCAATTTAAGATGCTGTAACAAAAATAAATTAAAAATATAATTCAGGATGAGAAAATAACATTATACATTGCAGCCGTTCTTGCTGAACCATTCTTGCAGTTACACGAAAAAATTATCTATATAAATCTTTTAAGCGTAGCAAAACGAATCACAGCAGATTGTTAAACAAAGCAAAGAAACGGTAGACTCGATTGAAACATCGTGTAATAGTAAAGTTACCCAGAACCTAGGTATCCTTACTCTAGCATGTGCTGGTCTGGTGATGTGCATTCATATCTTACATGAGCGCATAGTCATCTTGCAATCATTCCCAAGCATACGAAATCTAGCTTCCAGGAAGTTTCTTTTACTGTTCAGCTATTGTATGGAATAAACGGGGAGCGTATTTTGCACTATCTTTACCAGCTTCCAAAAAATCATTTAAGACAGCTTTTTTAAATGATGACTAATTAATGTATTCTCCCATGTTTTCTTCATGTTTCATATTTGTGTATTACTTAATTTATTCTTATATTATTAATAGTTTGTTTTTTCCATATTATCGATGAGGTGACACCTTAATATCAGGCTCTTTGTCTGAGGATTCACCTTATTTGCAGTGTTTGTGGTGAGATCACGCAGCCTTTGTTTTTATTACTAATTAATGAGTGTTTTTTTTGACAACTGTAAGGTCTATGGTTTTTTTTCTGTTTTTTTTGTTTTCTTTAATTGTTTACTGCAAATAAAACATTATTCTTATTATTATTCATTAAACCTAAAAAATCTCATGATTATGATGTATTTAAAATTAAGCTTCTGACCGTTTCAGCTTTCTCTATATTACGCTCTCTTAACCATTGAGATTTTTTCACAGGTTATAACCTAATTGAGGCTTTTAACGAGACTTACTCAAGCACAAGCCAAAATAAAAAAGGATACATGAAAAGGCTACCATTACAGTCGAAATACATTTGCAATAAACTGAGCAGATGTCGCACAAACCAATTTTGCGGATATTCAAGAATAGACATTAACTCCATATATTACAGGTAAAAACATGGCCATGTTAAAATTGCTATTATTATTGTAAACTATAAACGGATTTACCGCGTGAAGTTATCAGCACCAGATGTTTCGGCGACGTGTCAACCGCTGTTGTACAGGGCTGTGACTGACAGGTTGAAATGCTGTCAGTCGTCGTCCATTGTTGTTCTGCGGGCGAGCAGCAAAGTGCTGCAACTGATTATAACGGTGAACTGGCAGCGTGGTCGACACATGTGAATTTTTTAAATCTGCCGTGCAAACACTCACTATATCTTGTTTCGCGGCTTTGCGCCGCTCGGCGATGGGCTTTGAGAACATTTTAAGACGAGGGTCCACGTAGAGTTTGAAACCGACATCTCAATTAAAGAAGCCGCACATAATGGTTCGTTCCGCTATCCAATATGTAATTTTTTTTCGCTGAATGTTTTTAATAGCCTCGATGTGTTCTATCATTGAGTCGCTATGGGTCGTTTTGATTGACCAATGAAGCGGTCGTTTTGATGACCCCCATAACCACATCCAGTTTGCAGTGGTATTACATTATTTACAGGCAATACTTTGGATCGGTTTGAAGATCGTTTTTATACCGAATTTGTTCAGCATTTTACTTGATCCATAACGCCCTTTGCAAATGGTAATAATTCTCGTAATCTGCTCCGTTTCTGAGTTTCGTCTGTATTCGATTGCGTGCATGTTGTGATATCTTCCATATAAATTTTTCCTAAGGACATAATTTACCTGTTCTATCTCCTGTGGAAAATGCTCAGCGTCGCACAGATTGTGTGCTCAAGTCACGAGCGACGTTTGCATTGAACATATGTAGATGGTAGGCATGATGGTGTGAGTTGGCATTCAAATATCAGTCCATATGGGTGGGCTGCCGGTACACGGTATGTCTAAGAGTATCGTGACTTTTCCCTGTGACTTTGACATCCAAGAAAGGTCACGAGGTGCTACATACTTCAAACGGTAAATGTGTTTTTGTCTTGTTTATAATGTCAAACAACCGCGATAGTCTTCAATTCCATATTGCAGAGTTAATCATTTTTGTATGGTAATTTGATTTAGATGCTCATGTCCCGCTGGAGATCTGTGTATTCACAGTGGAGGCTGGGACCAGCTGGAGATCATCAGCGAATTGCTGTTCGTTGGCTTTGCCCGGAGAGCTTATTGCCAACCGTATAATGACAGTCTCACGAATGATTATGATTGATAATAAATATAATTGATTGATCTTTATGTCTTTTTTGTTCTAAATAATCCCCAATTCTTTTCTTGATTATTGAGAATAGTTTAGATCAGAGGTACCCAAAGTTCTATTTTGCCCCTTATACAAATCGCTGATTTATTTCTTATTTTCCGTAGACCCCTGCCAGCCTAATAAATGTTCCTAAACTTATTAACTTCAAATATGGTTTTGACACCTGAAACAGTGCTGCCAACTTAAAAATGGTTTTTTCATGAGACTCCCCGAAAAAGTACTTAAATTTGTCACGACGCACGCTAATTTCTAAGCGACCATAACCTTGAAGAATGAAGCATTTGAGAGCCACACATAACAGAAATCAATTGTGTGCATGGCACATTTATTTCTAAATGTTTTCTAGGTTTCCTAATTATGCCTACGATTTTGTCATAATAATAATATTTTCATTCAAAGAATTATACATAATCTATAAATATATTAGACAGCTGAGTAATAGATAGTAATTCAGTGTTCCAATAAAGATGTAAAATATTACTAATTTATTGGTAAATTTTAATTAAACAATAAAGTCAGGCATAAAAGTGTTCGATTTTATTTGTATTCTATAGAATTTGATATAATTTATTTCTTCAGTAAAAAAATAATATTCTTGTCATTGAAAAATTATTCTAGTTCATATGGCAATTGTTTAGGAAGGAGTCCTTTCCTTGTGAAGATAGCGGGCGCGATGGAAGGGATTCTGTCGCGCACCTGCCAGAAAAAGGGTTTTAGGGGATATCCCCTAAACTAAATTTTGAATTGTATAATCGTGCATTAGATTCAGTGTTTTTATAGCCAAACCAGGCACTTTGATCATGGATTTTTATTAACCCAATACTTTCGAGAGTATCTTAATAAACTGGCGCTGGATGAATTGACACGCTGAAACAGTTTTCACAATTTTTTCATTTACATCACAACACATGTTATTAAAAAAGCGGATGTCGTCTGCGCGGAGGCGCGACTTCTCCAGGCCAGGATTTTTAATTCTAAACGCTATTCTTGGATTGCAAGCACTGTATTCTTCCGAATTTTAGTATTTTTTATTTTGTGGAAATTAGCTACTGGGCAAAACGGCTAGTCATAATTTTTAGGTAACCTACACCCTGATTTTTCAATATTTGTGAGTGTGAGTAGTTTTGTCTCGTAGTTTTATTGCGAAATTCAGGTTACGCATATCGTCTTAAAAATGCAGTGGCGCTCGCTTTTATTTTTTTTTAATTAGCATTTGTTTACCCATTTTTTATTTTAACCCATTGTAACATAACTGTACATGTAACACTATCTTGCCTGCTCATTCATGTGATGTGTCTACTCTACTCGCTGCACAGACATCGTTAAAGCTCCCTCTCTCCCGCAAGGTATTCACATATCTTGTTCGCACCTTTCCTAATTAGTCATGTGCGTTGGCCTCCTGAAACGACTAGTGATGCAATTTGAGCGTTGATATTCTTCCATGAGACTTGCTTGCATTTTTTATTGCAATTTATATAAGTTGATATAAGTTTAAAATACTTTTGTTATACACATAATATGTTTTACGTGTAATAAGACATTTACGGAATGCCTAAATGGGATCTTGTGCCCCAATATTATTTCTCGCTGACATGGACCCCCTGAAAAACTGTTGTCGATTGATCAGTCTTCATTGACTCCAGTTCAAATCGATCACAATTTCATCGAGTATTCAAAAGTTGTAAAAACTTGGGTATACTCTTTCATGGAAGGCACAAACCGCTGATATCATTAATCACATTTGTTCAGGCTTTCACAGGCTGCGACAGTTGCAAAAAAAAATTACCGGATGATGTAAACCAGACCTTCATACAAGCACGCCTATCTTCGATTATGCGAACGTTGCATACCTAGATCCAAACGAAGCGATCCTTGACAAATTGGAGCGCTTACAGAATGCCTGTGTGAGATTTGATTTAATGTATGGATATACGATCAGTTTCAGCCTCGTGAAATAGTATGCAATGGTTGCATTTCAAAATCGCAGACATCACATATTCTATCTTTGTTGCACAATGTGCTCGACAATCCCACCTCACCTTATTTAAATGATGAAGTAATCCTACTAGGAATTCAAGGCCTCCTACTTCGATCAAATCAGAATAACATCATTAGCATCTTACACAAAACGCTGTTTTATTCTTACTGTCTCTGCATATGCAGCTCAATTATGGAACCATCTCCCTCTAAATATCGGAGGCCTGCAACCGCTCTCTATTTTTAAACGTAAACCCTTGCCCCTCCCCTCTTAACTTTTTACCTTTATCTGTGGCTGTGTTATCTGACATCACCTCTTTTATAAGTTATTTTAATCAATATTTTTATGTATAGTGTTTAATTAGTAAAACATCATCTTTGAATAAGGCGGCAACTCTCTCGGCAACTCTCACACTACGGTTGACTGTAAGAAGTTGCCGTAGTGCGATAAGTCCGCCATTGTGCAAAGCCATATTTCTCGTTCAATAGAGTTGTTATTATTATTACTTACGCTTTGTGGCTCTTTAGCGATAGAAATGATGAGAGTGTCGAGTTCATCTCGGAATTGGTGAGGCCATAAAGCACGAGAAATGAGACCGCGATCTAAAGCCTCCGTAGCTGTAAGGGGGCGTCCGGTCAAAGCGCTCATCGCCACCTATAAACAGTACATATTCCATATTATAAAATGAGGTACGCTCATTGGATAGAGGAATCCGGCCTGAGAAAGTATACTTACAACATTGGGATGAGGAGAACGAGGGTGTAAATTAAGAATAACAAGTCCGGGTTGAAGCAGACTATTGCACCCGGGCAAAGAGAAAGTGGACCTCTCGGAAGCAACGCAAAAGTCCATCAGCGGAAGAAGTGCAGTTCCGATCCCAGCGCAAGCTCCTTCTACTCCGCACGCTAACACTTTACTGTGATCGGTCATTGCCAGCACCAAATCACACCAAGCCTGACTGACCTGTCAAATAAAAAAACAGGATTGTAAGAAACTTTGTGAATGCCTCAATACTGCTACAATTAAGGTATATGGCAGACGGAGACTGCCTTGGGCACCGTAATGCAATGGGGTCATTTGTCAACAAAAATATTGATAGGTAAAATACTTAATTAATATCAAATCTTCAAGAGATTTGTTTTAGACAAAATAATAGTAACATTATAATAAAACAATGTTGAGCATATTTTAAATACTTTTTCATATTTTTAAGAAATTACACACAAAACTACAGTGTACAACTCATAAGAGTTTATTTGGGACATGCGAAGAATGTAGGTTCCTTCCCTTCCCCCCGCGCTTCGTCAGTGCTAGCGTTGTCGATCGCCGGTATTTGGCGACTGACTCGATCGATTGAGTGCACTCAACTGACATTGCCAAATTCAATAATTTTAAATTATAAAATATCCCCTATTAATTTACAATTATTTTTTTTAATATTGCGAAATAATATACACATACCTAGGCACCAGGCAAATCCAGATATCCAAACAAAAGGCAAGCCATTGCAAAATCGACCAGGGAAACGCAGATTAGGTAAAATCCATTAACACATACTTATGTATAACGGCTTGCAGGTGACTAATTACCACTTGAACATACTGGTGTTTGAGTGGTGGTGCGAAGTACGGAGTGGTGGGGCGCGCTGACGCAACAGGCAGGCGGAGTAAGGAGATGGGAATTTAAAAACGACCCGCTTGTCATTCGGTGGCATATTTTTTCAGTAAAATTCTAGATTGTCTTCAAAATTATCAAGTATCTTCACGAGTGTCTTAAACTACCTGATAATTCCAATGTCGCTATTGATAACGAACCTTATAATTCCAAACAAAGCGAAAAGCCACCAAAAAGGCCACAAGGAAAGAATACATTCGTAGATGGTTAGGGCAGAACAATATTCCAGTAGAGGAACGTATGACTAAGAGAGAATTGTATAGTAGAATTGTAGAACTATAAACGGAGCTGTCATGGAATTCACAGACCAAGGTCGGGCCCATAATTACTATTTTTACACTTCTGGGGAGTGAGCAGTGGACTCCGGACTAACAACTGGCTGTGGTAGGTTTATATTACTAATAGATAAACCGTTATATATTACTAATAGATAAATCGGAGAAGAAATATGTGGTTGATCGACTCTTGAAAGTAACGGACACGAGGTCTTACGTCTGCCACCCTACCATTGGGACTTTAATCCAATCGAATACATATGGAATTTAATCAAGCAAAGGGTAGCAGACAAAAACATTAATCAATCGGAGTGAGAAATGGACAAATTAACCATAGATGTGATCGCCTCGATTAACAGACGAAAGAGAATCTTCTGTCCTTTTCTTACATACCAAGAGGAAAGGTCTGCGTTTCGTTTCGATCCATAAAATCGACTAAAAGCTGCGCGTGAAAAGTTGGAACCCGGGCGGGTCATCAGCTAATTTGGAGGGTGTACACACGGAACCCGGGTGAGCAGTTGTGTAACGGAGGAGTTAATCAGCATAAAAATGTATCTGAGTGAATGTATGCTCACATACATTTTCATGCCCATTAAGAAACTATCGGCCGATAGAAAGTCTGTAGTCTGCGTGAGCCGTAAGGGTCCCTTCAGATGCGCCACAACCACAGCCACACCAAAACCGCAAAAATGTTGCCGGGCAACAGCTAGTGTAAATGGTCCCACAGCAGCTGCTTGAAGTTGCGTTGTGGCAGCCACAAAATCGCGTGGTTGCATTTTTTTAACAGCAAAACCTATTATAACTAAATTGTATTTTGGAGAAGTATCATGCTTGTGGCTCAACGAATGCAATCATGGACTTAGGACAGCACGAATTCTTGCTGATATCATTATTGTGGCTTTTATTACGAAGAAGACATTGTCGTCTATAAACAGAAAATAGTTGTGCGTATGGTAGTCTCGATGTGGTCGGCTGCTTGCGTGCGAGTGGTTGCTTATGTGGCCGCGGTGTCATCGGTATTGACCACACCATCACGACAGAAGTTGAACGCGACTGCAAAATGTCATACGAGTGAATGGAACTCCTCGTTTTTATGCGATTTTGTGCCCAGCCACATTTTTGCCGATATTTGTGGTTGTGGCGCTTCTGAATGGACCCTAACTAAAAAGATGGAAAAAATATTACATCAAACATACACAAACTTAAAAATACACCTAAAATTATAAGCCTTGTCTTATTCGAGAGCATTTATAATGACAAAAATATAATAAAATATGCAATGGCAGGGAAAAAAGTATTAAGAGGATCACGTAATCTTGATAGAAAAATGATAAAAGTTGAATGTCGAGTGAAAAATATCGATCGCACTGGCTGTTTACTAGACAATGGCCTAGCATTATCACCAATGGTAGACAATATGAAACTATCACCCCAGCATGACTGTTAACTTTTGAGGCCATCCAAATAGTATCGATTGTACCGTTGATTTCAAAGTACTGCTGTAACATAGTACAGGTAATTAGATTAATTTTTAGTAGAGTGATACACATATTGGCTACAAAATACCTACAGTCGATACTATTGCAATGTCACTGAGGAAAAAAACAGAGCCGTCGGATGCACACGTCAACTGCAGCAACTATCGAGGTAGTGCCACTGGTGTCTATAGTTACCACCTTACACGCAAGAGGTTAAGGAATCAGTCATGATTGTAAAATTCATCAAACTTCCAACATCATTATCTACCTGCTGTAATACTCTGAATTTCCTTTCTTGTTTGAGTGTGTAGAGACTGCGCGGGTCCAAACCACCGCAAAGCTTGCCATCTCTCGAAGTGATTAAAGTCACGCTTGACTTTTCCTCGTCAGACACCGTAGAGACTGCACGACGCAACTCTAATAGCACCTGAAAATTTTCATTGTCATTAATTTATATTTGCCTGGGTTGACAAACGAGCAACTTGTAACAAATTATGCAAATTGCAGAAAAACGAAACAATATAGCATGCATGCTGTTGAGAAGCTACCATTTTTTGGCCTGTCTGTAGTAATATGTAGGACATGCCATATAATCGGATGCGCACTGTGCGTTTGTCCGAAGACTTCCCATTGTCTGATCTTAACCAAGTTAAATAAACAGACTCCCTGGGTGACCCTAAGCTCCACCAGGTGGCAGCAAATTCAATCCGAGTCTCACAGGTGCTGATGCAAGTGCATCCTGGTTTACGTGGCCTGGAGTATTTGACCAATAGGTAGAGCAAGCATAGGGTATATGGGTATTTTTGGAATCGTGGGGACGAGATAAACTTGGAATAGGTTTAAGTCATTTTGGATAAGTCCGGGGTTACCAATCACGGGACGGGCCAAAGTTGCCGATGTACATCGCTACTTTTCCTGGTATTCATAAGCTTTTTACTGTGATAAAAAGATACGTCAGCGTAGAATAGATGACGAAGAATCCTTTATCGAAGAAGCGAAATACACACAATTGCATGGCAAATTGAAGAGCGACCTCGACTAAAGCAACACATGGACCAATGATTAGCTCCTCAAGCTAAATAAATAAAGAAAAATGTACTGTAATGCATGTTGGACGAAGCTACCCTCTCACTGGATATAAGCTAGAGGGAGCAAACTAGACTCTGTGCTGTCGCAAAATGACCTAGAAGTCAAAGTAACCAGTGACCTCAAGTGGAATAGGCGCATAACTGGTAATGTGAAAAGAGCCAATACCGAGTTGTATCTCAAAGGGCCTTCCAGATACTAATGCCTGAGATCTTTCTATGAGCCTATAAGACTTATGTAGGACCAGTACTGGTATACACATTCCAGATATTAGACTTATTGACAGTGCAAAGAGCCACTAAAATGATACGAGGATTCCACCATTACAGCTACGTAGAAAGGCTGGAACGGTAGATCTGACAAAGCTCGGGGAGAGACGTGAACAAGATCTCATCGAGACCTTTAAAATACTAACAGACCATTACAGCTGTGAATCACTCTCATTTATATTTCTCCTCAACCAAAATCATAATCTGCGTGGACATTGCTTCAAACTCGACAAAGAGAGATTCACCTCGAACCCCAGAAGAAAATTCTAGAGCAAAAGAGTGGTCGACCCATGGAACACAGTGCCTGACAGTGTGGTGAATGCAGGAATAAATAATGTTTTTTAAAACCAACTGGACAAGTTCACAAAAAAAATATCATAGAACATTGATTCCTGCAAAAATTACTGCTGTTTCGAAGGTAGATTAAAACTTATTTTTTTGTGTTTGCTCAGCACGTGCTTTCGCGGGTCAGTTTGTGTATTTGCGATATAATCGTCAAGAGTTCATTTACTTAAATATATACAATTTTACTAAATTTATATTTATACAAAAGTTCATAGTTCTCGAGTTATAACAGTTTTTGTTACATTTCCAAATCAGAAAAAAACCATGACCTTTTTAATAGAGGCCAATTTAATCAAATGTATAGCGAAATGATCTCTGCTACACCACTCAAAAGAAACCTAAATAAAAAAAAAACATGACTTGACAGGCCTCAAGATATGTATGCTATCTTACAGCCAACAAAATTTTACGACATTATCGCGTAGACGTGAAAGACTTCAGGCACGGGCGAATCTATTGCGCTTGGGTTATTAATAATGGATTATTTGAAAATATCCATTTAACGTGAAGATAGACACTTCTCACTAGTGAACATCTATCACTGCGATATTAAGCAGTAAATTGAAATGAAATGGTCCAAAGTTGAGAAGCGCAGCGCAGTAGTCTCGTCATTTCTTATCTCGGCGTTCCTACTAGATGGGTAGATACAAAATTCTCCATTGTTCCAGCAACACTGTTGCTTTAACAATAGTTAAGGAAACCCGTTGTTTCCTTTGTAATAGTAACAGAGTTGCACATTTTCAATAGGCAATAGAAGAACATAGGACTAGTATGAATGAACCTTCTATTAGATGTGGTGTGAATAATACCTGTAAATTGTAGAGACAGGAAGTACTCTCGGTGGGATCGATGGTAATTCGGGTAAATTTGCCTTCGTATTCAATGGACAGCTGTGAGTAGGGCGCCTGCAGCACTGGTAATAATAAATCCGTTGAATCTTCAGCTAAAACAATGAGGGATCATTATAGCGTTACCATGCATAGTCAAATTTGCAATCAAAATATACGGCTACCCACTTTTGGCCAATTTAAAACCAGTCATACGTTTCATCTTAGCCTGCTTCTGCATGCTCTTCTTACGCTTCAAAGAGAATACTTGTGCCACCGTTGACTTCAACCCTTTCTTCGCAGGAAGACTACTGTCCGAAGACAAGGGATCTCCTTTGACTGACTCTTCTCCGGTGACGCTTTTTCTTCGTCTGCCTCGCTTGGGTTTAGGTGAGAGAAAGGATGCTTCGTCCGCATGGTTGTTTTGTGCCGTATCTATGTCGCTTAGCCGCCGAGGACTTAGGCAAGAGCTAGAGTAGGAGCTGGACGAGTGTCGCCGTATTATGATGGACGATTCTGCATTCCTCGTTGCGTATTCATCAAACAGAGACGGCGACTTTATTGAATCTCTCGACTTAGGCGGGCGACCAGGCGTTCGCTTCAGTGGAATCGGCTGCTCTTTCGGCTTCGGCTTGGCAATTTCCCTCTTCCTGAACGTTTTGGCTGGAGAGTCCTGCGCCTCCGCGCTCTGGCTTATCACCGCCTTTTTGATCATTTCCGCCTTCGCTGATCCGTCCAGCACCGACTCGCCCTCGATCGCCTCCCCTTTCCCACTATTTTCCAACTGATAAATCATGTTCACCGCTCCTTCGTCCATTAATAGCCGATCGATTTCTGTCATCTTTTTCTTCTTGATCATTTGATCTTTTTTTAGCCCGATTGTCGCTTTTATTTTCTTAGCAAAATTCTGTTTCTTTATTTTGTTAATTACACTTGTCGGTTGTTTCTTTATGGTTTCTTTTTTCTTTTTTACATCGGGCGGTTTACTATCGATTTCAGGTTTAGCAGGGGGCGGTTCTTGTACGGGAGCAACGGTGTCCGGGGCCGGACCGGATTGCGATTTTCGAAGCGCCTCACTCGCAAATTTGAAAGTTTCTGGATTATCCGGATCCCAGATTATCTTCTTTTTAATGACACGGGATACTCGTCGCGTGCTTCCGCTGTCATCCGGGCTCGCCATCTCCGCGTGCCGTTTTAAGCTTTTCACAGCACTTTCGGCGCCGTTGCGTTTTGTATCTATAGAATCGCTTTTTTTTGATACTTTCTCCACCCTTTTTTTCTTGGATTCCTTCTTTTCCTCTTTTTTAGGAGGCTTGAGCTGATTGTTAACCGCTTTTTCTGTATCTTTCTGCTTTTGGCGTTCTTCTTCAAGGAGCTCGTCTTCGAGGATTTCAACCTCGGACCAATCGGCGACAAGATCAGTTACGACCGCGTTCGATGATTTGCGACCGTACGATCGTATAACTATCGGTTTATTATCAAGCAGCTCGTCGCTATCTAGCTTATTCTCAGAGTTCAATTTCGGCTCTTGAATTCTTGGTTTACTGGACTTTTTTTTCTTATCTGGTGATTTATTGTCGTCGTCGCCTTCGAGAATAGCCAACAATTCTGATTTATTGAAAACTGCTTCCGTTTTTTCCTGTAAAAGTGGGAAGTTATCACAGCTCGAGATTCGTGATAGTGCTACTTCGGGGGCATCGTGAACAGCGGCGTCTTCGCTTCCTAAAACTTCTTCGAGCGATTTTCGTAATTGTGCATGTACATCAGGGACGACGGCGTCTGTTTCTGTCGTTTCTTTATCAGTATCGACGGATTTTACGATCTCACTTATTTTCTCTTCTATTTTTGGCGGGGACGCTTCCGTAGGGGGATCGCATGTTGCGTTGGTTTCTCTATCGTAAGTGACGCTGCGATCCGCTTCACCATTCTCGATATTATTGTTAGCAACGTAGGAATCGTCCGTTTTGAGGTTAGAACTACCGTCCAGCACATCCGTTTCAGCAATGATACATTTGAAATCATCTTCATTCTTCATTGGGGCATTTTCACAAGGAGCTGGCTCCTCGCAAACAACTTTCTTCGGAGCTAAATCGCCTTCGCTCGATGGAATCGACGGCGTCTCAGCTGACTCTTCTTGTATTTCTGCAGAACGTTGCTCCATCGTCGATCTCAACGTAAAGCGTTAACCGATTGTAATTAAATTAAAACATTATTGGTCACTTAAAGCGTGGAGACGTGGTTTATGTCGCCGCGAATGTAAACATAGATATGGCAAAACTATTCGCACTAATCATACTTTAAAAATATGTCTAGAATTGATGAATTACACGACGTTGGCGATTTTCCGCGCAATCGAAAAGCGTCAACGACGCTCACTGCAAACTTTTTTAAAAGACGCGAGAAACACTAGCAAAGACCGCCAATGCAAAAGCCGAGGAAAAGACGACGGATAACGAAAGCAGAGAGTGTAGAAGAATCACCAAAGAGTAAAGAGGAACTGCGTTCGTAAAATACATTGTCTTTGACTTTGACGCATTTCTCTATATACACACAATGGAAGCTACCACAGAAACCAAACATATTTATTTTTTCAAAAACGGTTTTAACAATTTTGAGAAAACTGTTTTTATGGATGAAAAGGTATGACGCTAACCAATGGCTTGTGCATCCATTAAATTACATAATTTTAAAAATAATTTTAAGTATTTAAAAGTAAACGGAAAAGGGACATCCAGATACGGCGACAAGCAAAATGATGACAAAATTAATGTTCATTGATGACAATTTAAACCATTTTTTTTAATCTTATTTTTTAAAATAACTAATTATTAGAAACTATAATATTATTATAATAATTATAACTAACTATAATATTAAAAATCTAATAAAAATGAACAA
>JAOPUG010000007.1:259836-270660 GCA_027564375.1 Micropterix facetella | reverse complement strand
CGGGGTGATAGAACGAATATATCGTTAAAACGCTCCGGGGCGGACGAGTTCCTCGTAGCAGGCGACACCACGAGTATTCCTTTATAATATCGGGAACATACAAAGCAAACGTTTTATGCCGAGTATCACTGTTCTCGTCAACCGAAGGGATGCTTATTCTACGCACAGAGATGCTGTCTAGCTCAGTGAAATAATCGTGGTGAAAATCTATTTTCGAAGACGATGTGTACGCAGAAGAACTGGATTCGAACACACCTGATTAGAAAACTAAATAATTACACACTCTGTGTGCTTAGGCCATACTGAAAGTTTCTGAATTCTGATACTGAAAGTTTCTGAATTCAGAGTGAAACACTTTTAATGATTATATTGTATTGACTGTTTTTCAAGGTAATCTCCTTGACAATTTATACACTTTCTTCATTCTTTAAAACAATTGATAAAAGCAGTTGGCCTAGTCATATTTAGAGGTCTCCTGAATGGCTTCTTGGAACGCTATCACCACCGCTTCTGGGTTCGAGAACCGTATATATTACTTCGAAGTTTATCCTTAATTTTTGGAAACAAAAAGAAATCGCAGAGTGCAAGGTCCGGGCTGTTTGGCGGGGGGTTCGTCATCAGTTCAGCATTTGAGATGCTGCGCGGACGCTTTACACGAACTTTTTATAAAACACTGGGCAAGCAAATGTTAACGTACCGTACTGTTCTTTGGTTTCCATATTAAATTATCGTGTAATGGCCAGTCTTGCTAGAAAAAATAAGCAACCATTATTTTACCAATTCTTCAATTTCGTCGGCAAACACTCCCAAAGGAAAAACCCACTTCGCTGATTGACTCTTTCTTTCAGGTTCGTAATACTACACCCAGCTTTTGTCTCCTGCTATTATCTTTGTGCCAGCGGAGGAGGTTTGTATTCGCAGATATTTTATACACTTTGCTCGCTGCAATGGCTGGCACATACAGTCGATTCCGTCATAGTTGTATGGTCAATTATTTCTCCATTCCAAGTTGTTTTTGTCAATTTATGATTAATATTTAGCTTAAGTAGTTGAAGCCTGTTAGAGTCCTTTCGTCGAATAGTCGAAACGTTATAGAGTACTTTGTCGAATAGTCGAAACGTATACGTTATATTATGATAACCATACTGACATACTTCGGTTTTTGTGCATTTTTGGCATGATGCCAATGTAATAATATAAAAAGAAAGTTTGTAACACCCGACATTTCGATGTTGTTGCAGCCGTTGTTGTCCAGGGTAGACTTAAGTGCCGTCAATCGTTATCCATTGTTCTGCGGGTAGGTGGCAAACTGTTGCTTTTACTGCACAAATTGTAACAGTGGCGGGGCGACGGGTTCTGCGCGCGCGAATTTCGAAAATCTGCCGTGCACACAACACTCACTGCATCTTCACAGTCTACCCTGGACAACAGCGGTTGCAACATCGCCGAAACTTCGGACGTTACAAACTTCACGCGATAAATTCGTTTTGTATTATTTATAATATAGCTATTTTAAAGTCATGACGCATCTGGTGTTATCAGTATACTTACGCCTCTTTCAGAATCTGCGGTGGTCGCCGGCTGTTGTTGAATCGTAGGCGGCTGGGCTGAGGCGGCCCGCACTCGGACCGTTACATACGAGACCATCGAAGGAGATTGATAACTCCCACAGCTCGCTAAATTTAGAACTAGAGCGACTGCGCCCACTTGTTTTCGTTTACCCACATGCATTTCAGCGCGCCGTGGATAGTGGGACACAACCGTTTTTTCTGTCTGTACTTACTGACGGCGTTCAAACCTGACGACCGCTGTGCTGATGCTCTGGATAAACGTCAATTCCATCACACTGCAATGGCACATGGTGCTAGATCGTATCTCGCAAATGAAGAGTCAGCATAATATGGGTGCAGGAACACAGTGGAGTACAGGGGGTGAAAAAGTCGGACAACCTAGCGAGAAAGGGTTCAGCTAGACCCCTTATCGGACCTGAGTCATTGCTACCACTGGTAGAGCGATGCGCGAGAACGGCCCCCAAGAAGCTGGATAAATATAGAAGGAAAACGGGAAAATGTAGGTAGATCAACATGCTGGGGCTGTGAAATCGAGGTAGCGACAGCGGAGCATGTCATCTGTGCATATCCGGCATTTTTGCAACGAGAAAGAAGATGACAGAAAAGTATACGTTATACTAAATGATTGGGATATGTTATGGATCATGATTATGTTGTCTGGCGTGAGCTGGCTGCAAGTGAGACAGATTCTGTAGGTGAGACAGATTCTGAGGAAACACACATAAAGGCTCCGCATGGAGGACCAAGTGTGAGTACCAGGCAATTGGTCAGCCAACTTAACAACAAGTGTCAATTCATACATTAATAGACATTTTACATCCAATCGGTTAACTACGCCGATAAATCAGTAGAAATTGAGTCGTGTGTGCCACGCCGGCTCACCGCCGACGCCGACTTAATAACCGGCGTGCATAAGCGGCGTGTCCGACACCTAATATTCTTCATTTAGCAAACTACAAGGCTTTAAAATATGTAAAAATGTAATTCACTGGCATATTTGAAGTTATACTATTAAACATGTAAGATATTTAATCAATTCTGAACTATTTCGTTGAAAAAGGACCTTAAACTTACTAATTATCGAGAAATGAAATCGCCCCTCTAAACCTCCTGTCAAATCGTTTCTTTTGAATACGAACGAAAAGACCAATTATAATTTTCTATCAACCTATTGACTGACTGATGTATTGTTAGATTTACGATTTCACTGATTGGAAAAGGTTGTCAGATATCTAGAGAATAAATTAGTGAAATCCACTCAACCTATTCCATCTACTTCTAAACCTCATATTTTATTGAGAAGATAATGACATTCTTTTGTGAAACTTTATTATTTAAAAAATTGCTCATATTTGTCCTCGGACCTCGAAGGCATCGCTCAAAAAAAATTACTAGTACATACGGTGAAGTCCAAGTATCAGAATATAGAAATATTTCCGACGTGTTATGATGCAGAAGAGTCGACGGGCTCTTAAGATGGCATCGATAGAGGATGAAGATAACAAAAACTATCTATTTGCACAACTAACCACAATTAATTCCACGCCGGTTACAGCCGAAATGCCACCGCCGCCAATGCTTTTGTAGTCCGCCTGCTGGCGCACACGACATTGCAGACTACATATTCTTGTTGATGAATAAGAAAGGTAACTAGAATAAGTAATCCACAAAATTCAAATATATAAATTTCAAATGATTCATGCGAATTCACGACCAAAAAACGGGAAATACAACGAGTTACTGATTAAAATAGTATCAATGAAATAAGATACGTCTTAGAATGTATATCTTTTACTAAATATTCTGAAAAAGAAGTCGTCAATTTCGTTCAATTAATTTGTAGTGGAAGGGAATTTGGGCATTTTTCACCCCCCTCCTCCACTTTGTTTTTTATATCAAAATCACTATGTCGTACAGACATCGCTCTATTTTTTTCCAGAAATGGGGGAAGACGACTTAGTTTGTACCTGAAGAAAAGTGAAAGCAGTATTTAGTTTACTGTATTTAGTTTATTATTTATTTCTAAAAAAAACATCTTACACCGATTCGAAAAACAAACGGGATGATAATATGGTGCCTATCAAATTTACACACAATAATCACAAAAATAGGTATTCGTTCTTTCGCATGACGTACCTATATTACTGTGTACTTATAACTATAAGTGACAAATGATGCATTCTATCATAATATACATTGTGAAACATTCTTGGCAAAACATGCATATCGCGAGGTGATTCCACGTTTGTATATACTCGTAGTTATGACACGGAGGGCAAGGTACTATCGCGAGTGAATCAAACAAGGGACCTGGGAGTGATCTTTGACTCTCAGTTGACATACAAACAGTACATCTATACTGTAGTTGCAAATTCTTACAAAGAGCTAGGTTTTGCATTAAAGAACATGAGACAATTCAATAACACATTTGTATGTGCCTCTTATTCAACTCCCTAATTAGGAGCAGATTAAAAGTCAACGTGGCAATATAGAGTCCTTATGAGGATGCTTACATATCCATGCTTAAGAGGATGAAGAAACGTTTTCTGAGGTTCCTGTACTTAAAACAGTATGGATGTTATCCTTTCCTGTACCATACCATATTTATTCTAGGGATGGTTGCCATGGTTACAACTCACTCAGCGTAAGAAGAGATTGGCTAACAATCTGCCACATATATGAACTGCTTAGGGGGTTCGTTGATAATCCGACGATCCTTAGAAGAATCGGTCTGTTTGTACCCGTCAATTACTGTCGTGCTAGGACTCACGTATTGTTCGCGTTACCGCGAGCTAGAACTAACATCGTTCAACACTGTTTCACGGGTGCAGACGCTTCGTACCCTAAATGCACTATGTTCAGCTGAGCCATAATTGGACAGTGAACTTAGCACAGCTACAAAGTATGATAATGGCATTTCTTAGCATCCAAGGAATTAAGTAAATATTTCTTAGGTAGTATAACAGTTCTTAAAAAATAGCACCTAGTAATAACAAGAAAGGTTAGAAGAAATGGATATTTTTGTAATATAGTATAGAATAATAATTAATGACGTGGAAATGGTATGTAATGTTAAGTATATATTGGTAAATAAATACATAATGTAATAAATAAATAAATAAATATATAATAAATAAATGTATTGAGAAGATCTGCATCAGGAGTAATGTTAGACAGGTCTGAAGAAGAGCTTTGAGGTGCAGACTGTACAGTCGAAGTATCTGATTTCAAATTCCTTCGTCGTCGATCTCCTAAATTAGCTCATTCGCCTCTGACACAGCTGCGACCACAACCACCACGCATTTGAATCACTTTCCCATGGAAATCAGATTTATTTTGAGATTCTTCGAAAACCATTTTATATGGCAACCCAGTTATTAGAACAGCCGTCGCTACCTTACGTCCTCTGTTGGGTTTTTATCACGACTTTTACTTCACCGTTATTTTTCACAAGGCTTCTCGATGTTTTTCTAGAACTCAAAACGGCTTGACATATTTTTTATAGCCCATCGTCTTCTCCCACATAATGTTTATTGCACTCATCATATTTTCCACTCTATAACTTTCTATTTTGTTTGCCTCTCGGGTAAAGTTCGTCCTTGGCATGCTTGTGTATTAAATTCAAAAAATTATTCTTACTCCAAATGCAGATAATGGTCCTTGCGGCCAAATTATGTTATGTTCCATTAAGGTGGGGCCACGATATCAACACACATTTCGGAAATGTTAAACATATACCTAAATAATTTAAAAGCATATGTAAATTACATTAAAAAACATGTCAACCGATAATTGTTTTTAAATATACCTACTACGTTTTTAAAACTATTCGCCATATTGATTTAGCATGACGTCACATGGCTTATTGTATTCTACTTGTCATACCCTTTCATCTGATACCCATAACGAGTGGATTGTAAGAAGAAAGTTAATCCGCCATTTTGCGGTGGCCGCCATATTGGATCTACCGTAATATTCTGTATTGTATTGTCTTCAGAGCCAAAGGTGTGTGCAAAATTACAGCATGATCGGATAGCGGGAAGTTAGTGAAAAATCAGACAAACAAGAAAGCGAGGTAAAACGGGGTAAAATATAAAAGACTGGACGAATTCACTTGTAAATAAAGATTTCCCGTCCCTGTCGTTAAATATAATCGTATATCACCACAAAATAATCTAAAACCTATTGCCTTCTGAAATATATGTTATTATCATCAGGACAACAGCTATTCAACATTCATTTTTTGACATGATTGCTTGTGAATAGGATCTGTGCATAGGAAAAATAACGAGTTCATGCCGCTAAATAACTCCTATCATCAGAAATAAGCAATTACTGAGGGGGCCAACTTATCAGCAGGGGACACTACTACCCCTTGCTCGTTTTTTATTTTAATAAAGTTGTAGGGTTGGAAATGACTCCTTGAATGATCGGTAGGTAAGAGTGGACCATGTCATTGAATAAGCAAATTTGGGTCGGAAGTGGTCGGAAAAAACAATGAAGTAGCGTTTGCAAAGATACGCCGTAAAGGGAGTCAGTAAAATGTAGAAATGCCTTTGTATCTGCCGACGCCTGCGCATTTGCTTGCAGATCCTTCTCTCCTTATTTACGAGCCGTCTCTTTTCGCAGCAGCAGCACCGACATTCGATACATTCCACGTTCTTTTTGTCTCCGATGTTTTGATCTGACGGTGCCTCACCTTGCTAGCTCTCCGATTCTCTTCAGTCCCCTACTACGTAGGCTTCGCTCCGCTTAAACTTGATGTATAGGCTTTTTTGTATTGTTTTGATACGAGAATGGGCATCTATACGTCGATTGGCGGCATTTAGGTTCACAAAAATATTTTACCTGATATTTCTGATTAAATAAAAATTTCGTGTTCGGTAAAATTAATCCATGACTGACTAACTACCTTATTGACTTATATTTACTAATCGAGAAACTACAGAGGACTTGTGGGAGAAGCATAATAGAAAAACATAATAACATGTAATAATATTTATTAATTATTTGTATATTTTTAAATATTCACTTTCCTTGTTATACTATTACAAATAGTTCTTTTACAAGCGAAGTTCCTAATAAGAGGATCCTAATATTGTAGAAGCTTCAATCACTTTTTTATATTTATTTTGGGCGGAATGAATTATTGGTCAAGCCATTCGGAGTTATTCAAGATGCTGTTTGCTATCCATCGTCGTAATATTTTAGGATTAAATATTTTAATATTATTATTGAAACTATTTTCCAAATATATACTATTAAACAAATGCTCGTTCCATTCACGTGATGATACTCTCAATGTGTTATCTTTCGAATACAAAGTAATTCGTATCGTTTAATAATGTCGCAATCCGCTGCCTGCGTCATTCTGCGACCTGCAAACAGGTTACTACGGTTGGCTGTAAGAAATCGTGAAACAATAAGCCCGCTGTTTGTGCCAATTAAAAATGGAATGTAAATTTTCTTTTTTATCATTGTATGTGTACATTTGGTACAACAAAGGTGTTTTTTTTTCTTTCGTTAAGTTATCAATAAGGAAAATAAGTTGTATTCGAACAAAATCTTGTAATTCTTCGACTAAAATCCCGTAAAAGGATCGAAGATCTTGCCGTTTTCACGTTAAACACTACGGCTGGGACACGACTGATCCCGCCCCATTTTTTATGCCTGTAAAAAGTTGCTCAAATTCCGAAAAAAGTGAAAGTCTGTTGAAGCAAGGTCTAGCGAAGTCTGCAGGTGCGACTCTTTGACTTGTACGTCTGCGGAGTGTACCTACGTCTGCGTATGCAACTTGTATGTCTGCGTATGCGAGCGCAAAATAGTCCGCAGAATCATCAATGCGTCCGCGATCAATATACATATGTATGTATATATAGCAGCTGGAGAAGGCATACATTACAAGTGGTAAACAAGCTACGATTACAAGTGGTGATTTTATTGAAAATTGCAATATATAACCCAGGCCCAAGATAGGACAATCACGGAGTCAAGGTCTGGTGTAAACTCGGTTTCAAAGTTTGAACATTTTGTTAGGCTTTTCAGAATGCGTGGCAATGACTCCACTGCAATGAAAAAAAAAACAAATAGATAAGCTCCTTAAAAAACGCTCATCTTGACTATAAGAAAAATACAGAAATGTCGTGGGTACACACGATAGGAGCGAAACTCTTAACTAATTCAATGTTTCTTTTAATGAAATTTCTTAACGGCACTACCACCTGCCATTTATCGGGCGTGCCAAGCTGATTATAGCGCTATCTACACTCGTTTCGCTACAGTCCGCGAGATAGCGTCAATAATAATAGCAAAAATCCAATTTAATACGTCGTATTGAACAAGCGGGAAAGGGTTGGGAAGTGGAGGGGGGTTAAGTTGGAGGGGGCCAGGGGAAAGGTAAAAACAGTTTTGACGGTAAAGCGTCTTACCAAAAGCGTCCCGCTACAGTTTTTTCCAGTTCACTCTTGCCGCGCGTAACCCCGGTAAAAGAGCTTCGCTCCAATAATGACCAAGCAAGGATGTGCTTTTGAGTTCCGACCAGACCATGCTCGATATTGTATAGGATATAATGATGTAAACTCCTGGCCTGTAAACCGTCCCTGCAACTCAGCACTAAACTGACTGCCTTTACGTAGCATAACGCCACTGTGGTGTAATTATATGCGCCCTGCCAATATGTTTTAAATGCCATGATGCCATTCAGTACCCTAATAACGCAGTACGTTAAAACCATTATTGCCAGGCAATTTGAATAGCTTGTTACACACGCTACTATTTATGCAAATATCCAGTACTGTAATAAAGTGTCACCATACAAACCGTGAAATGATTCCTCTATTACCAGTCCATTCAGGGTCATTCACCTTCATTGAACTAATCAGCCAACTAAGATGACCATCTAGGCATACTTTCAATCTACGATACTAAAATGACTAGATTATTCGCATTCGATCGATCGAAATTACACTTTAAATCTACGACCGCGCCATCTACTAACGCCCGACAAAACTACACTCATACATAGAAGTTTTTGTTGTTATGAGTAAGCTGTCTGCCAGCCGTCCGTTGTGTCTTGTGACGTGAGTACTTAACAGTTAAATTTGAACGTATTGGAAATACGTATGTTACACCACTCTTTCGGAATCACTGAGAAACCGCTCGTTCATTTCATCTTGCAGTGACGCCAGCAACAATGGCGTTTCGAGGTGAGATGTGTTGAGATCCAGTGCAATCGTAATACTGCCATGTCTTTGCGTATAATTATGTTATGTCAATTCAATAAATTACTATACGCGTGTTTCCAACATTATCAAGGCGTTCGTTACATTCAGATCTAATCTTGTAATACTGATTATATTGATTTAAGTTTGCATACATAAGATCGCAAACTAAAGCGAGTCTGATATTATCCGTTTCACCATTGTGACTGCTAATTTTTTTTCTCTTAGTGTGCTCAATTGCTCACAAACAAGAGGAAATGTGGATAACCCTACGTAACATTCGCTTCAAAAGTAATCATAGCTATAATAATCAACTGCTACAGAGGAAAGATCTAAACTGAAAAGTTGGTTCTCAGTGACGAGAACCCAAATAAATATGATGTAAAGATTTTCAACTCAGTTTTTCATGTAGCTCCTCTAATTCTCAGCAAAAATCTCTATGAACATTTATAAATAAAAAAAACATTTTTCTTATTCAGTTTGATGTACACAACCAGCCTTTGAAAAACATGCCCGACCGTCCCGATCACTTTGTATGGTGTTAAATTATATACGTATAGGTAAATAAAGGTCTAAAATACTTTCGGATTAAAGTCTAATTTTGTTAAACTCATAATTACTTTTGAATTACATGGAGAAAATCGGTGAAAAAGCTCAAAATTGCATTTGCTGGAATCATATTTTCACCCATTTAAACTTCCGTTTGACGACATTTGTCGTCAAACGGAGCCTATTCAAAGAACGTTTTCAACGAATTGAAATGGAATCCTTTCAGAGTTCACAAGTTTTTCATTAAAATTAATCTATTATTTTCTTTTTCCTTTTTTTTTGCTTAATTTTTCTGAAAAGCTAAATATGTTTAACTATTATAGAGGGTTAATCAACTTACTGCCTTTAGCACGACAATTTACACGGGGATACCGCCTCTAAAAATTATAAAGTAATTTTGGCTCGTATTTAAATATATTTCTAAGAGTATTACGCCTAAAATATATAGATAATTTGAAATAAAATTTAATTACATGAAATTTTAGTTTGGGTAACTTAAATCTAGCTATTCGTATAACATTTGTAATTCTACCTTTTGTTTTTGTTGTGTTATATATTGTTTAGCGTTCGCGTGTGTATCCCCCTTCCCCCTTAATTGGGTATCTCCTCCCTCCCCTTAGTATCCATTTACAAGATATTATAAATCTCGATTTAAAATTCTTATTGTATGTCAGTTTAGTTTGTTCAGATCAGTTTGTTTGGTCATGTTAAAGTGTCCTAATAAAATTACTCGGGTTTTTCCTCCTTATCAACGATGGTTTTCCTTTAGCGTCTTTCTTGGAAGTCTCAAGAACACTCGAGACGTCACAGCTGCCGCTTGGGCTGCGCCTACAAACACACTTCAGTAAAGGAAAACCGACGGCAAGGCGAAAACACCTTTATTTATCGCTTCGACATTTTTATCGTGCTCGCTTTATATTTTTGTGTTCGATATTTACATGGTGTTCGATATTTACATGGATACAAGGCGGGATTTGGAAAAGTATAATGCGACTGTTTTTTATTTATTTATTTATATATCCATGTAGATAAATGTACAGTTACAAAATAGATACAGGTAATATTTTGCTTATGTATTTTCCATCCTTTCCTACGGAGTCGAATTATGGGCACGCGCTGCCGACCGCCAGCAGTATTTACTTTCCAAAAGCGGCTGAACCGATCTTTAGCGCATATCCTCCGTGATACTCCAACTAGAGATTTTTTTTAAAGTCTTCGTATTCTGCACATTCCATGTCTTCCATGCATGTACATTCTGAAAGTAGCAGTTTTTGTATATACCAATAGCGATATTTTTGCTGTTAATAAGTCATTACTTACCCAAGCAGGCTAGGCGGAAGATCACGGTCGGTCAATCACTCGCTGAAGAAATCAGAACAATGGGTACAAGTAATTAAATTGTTAAAATGGGGCAGGAGGAAAACCCAAGGGTTTGTCAAACTTCGGCCCATATGATTATTTTCTTGTATGTATGTATACTATAT
>JAOPUG010000007.1:215196-232526 GCA_027564375.1 Micropterix facetella | reverse complement strand
TATATACACCTACTTTGCGAAATACATGATGCATTTGTTTCCAACCAATACCGTATGGACTTCTCTAAGTATGGATCTCTCGAAAAACCTAATGTATACGGTAAAAGCTCGCCCTTCTTCCATTTCGAGTGTTGCATCCTTAGTGTGTTCAATATGAAAACATAGAAAGTGTGCATTTCATGGACATGTATGTTCCAGTCGTTTATAGGCCATTGTCTGCTTGCCGCCTTTTACGTCAAGCTTCATGTATGTTTACCCAGCTTATTCGATATTATTCGTGACAGCCGCTTTTCTAGTTTCCAAGCGACTTTCTTTTAGGCGATGCAAGGGAGGCATAAACTACATTATTGTTATAAGTAACGGAATATACCTTGTTACATATATACCTACCTATTTCAATCTCTCGCTCTTTCCGAAAAGTAGCGTATATAACAAGATTTTCTCCGACGTGAATAATTAACGAAAAATTACAGTTCAAGAACTGCATTACGCACCAGCCGATTCTGAACCCTCTCCACTCATGGGTACCGCATATCAGTATTCAGGTACAGTTTCATTTGCGTTTTTTTTCACCTCTTGTTACTCTGTAATTATAATATGTATTGAACTGACTTGTATACTATCGAATAAATAAATTATGAATTATAAATTAAATAATTAATAATCAATTAGTATTCACATAATATGTTGAGTGAATAAAGGATAACTAAACAGGTTTTTGCATTTATAATATTGGTAAAGATTCTTCGATTTAGTTGTTTATAACGGGGGAATATACTAAAAAGAAATAAACATAAAAATAAATTCATGGGCGCTACGACGCTTAAAGCCGAAACGCGAAAACCTAATTTACAAAAAAAAAAAAACTATAGGTACGGTGTGTCTCTACATATAAAACATGAAATTAGTCCAATAAAATTATGTATCAGGCTACGAGTATCTCCTCCGTCGAGTTAATCCAAGGTTAGGCAACTCGCGATACTGCGCCGTAATCCGACGTTACAATTTTGTACTTATCAAAAAAGTGTATCGACGAATGTTTATTTTTCACATGTAGATGAGTTTGCGATTACGCAGTGTTTATTTCGCCCGTAGAACTCGCGAAAAACTCGGAATTGCATTAATTTATGCGGGCTATAACACAGTGTCTGGAATTGTGGCAGAAATAAACAAACAACCGCATAGTAACCTCCTTCTGAAAATGTCATTTCACTACTCAAAAATACTGTAGCGACACTTACCTTTATAATATAAACCTACTGTACTAAAAACATTATAGAGTTAGGCCAGGCGGATGCCTTAAACCCTTTTTTAGCCGATTGAGTGGGCCTCGTCCTCATACACCGTCTTTCCAACCCGATGCCGCAAGCGGTATCCGGTTGTCAAGACTGAGATTAGCATCTAGCACAGCCAGCAAGCCTGAAAAATAATATTTTTGGTTGAGGAAATAAATAAATTATTTTATACCATACAAAACCAAATGAAATTGAACTATTTTATGCATTGTTTTCCTGTTTATTTAAAATTTACTAATGAATTCGTGGTTTTAATTTTTTTAAGGCAACGCTGAAATTTGATGCATATACTCACTGACAGGGAACTGTCAAATGGATTTATAGGTTGGGTACTACTCTTTGAAAGAAAATATTATTATTAGGACAGAAAACAAAACAAATAATCATGAAAATCTGGAAAACCCATACAAAACATGTAAAATACACATAAACTGTATTTTTATTAAAAGTTTGTCCAAAAAATAGGCTTTTTTGACTGAAATTGTAATATATTTGTTTCACATTTATTTTAACCAAAATTAATGCATTGGTTAGACAGTGCTTATAAAAATTTCATAAATACTTAACCATTAGAAATGTTTATGGGTACAAGGGTAGCGTTCCGAGAAGACACTGAGGAGACCTCTGAAGAAGACTGGGCCAACTGCTTTTCCCAATAGTTTCGAAGAATGAAAAAGTATATAAATGGTCAGGGAGAATACTTTAAAAACATTAAATAAAATATAAATATTATAAGTGCTTTATTTTATCAAAACCGAGAAACTTATATTATGGCCTATCTTTTTTATTTTTTTATTAGATGTGTGGGGCCTTTTCAAGGTTTATTGAGACTTGTATAACTGCGACCATTTCGGCCTTTGTGATCGCCACCTACTATAGTTCCGTGCTACGCTATGCATCATTTAAGAACCGCAGTAAGCTTTTGATGCTATGTAGATTGTTTTACCTCTTCAGATTGTAGGTTGTAGCCACCCAGGTGGGGGTTTTCTTTTACGCATCAGCGGGCCACATTCGCACATGAGGTGCATGGGAGTTTCGTCGGCATCTTGGCACAATCTAGTGTACCAGAGCTTGAGGTTGAACAACAGTCTGTTTAGGCCACAATGCCCCGTGAGCCTCCTCACCAGCATGCGTAGATTGTTCCTATTTAGCGCTAAAGCCTCATTGGCAGTTTTACGGTAAGTTTTGATTAGCGCTTTAGACTTATTCAAGCATGGCGTGTTATTCCAGTGGTTGACAAATTGTTCTAAACATAGTTTTTTGAGTATTAGGTTTTCTAGACTTTTTGGTACGCCACAGCAAGTTTCAGGGCTGTATAACGTTCCCTTTGCTTCTGCGTTTGCAAGTTCGGCGGCTTTTTCATTTCCATTGATCCCTGGATGACCGGGAACCCACCTTAGTACTACTCTAATCTTTTTGCCTAGGGAGTTCAATAGTGCCACGTCGTTTTGCACCAGCTTTGAACTAATAGTGTAGGAGGCTAGTGCTAAAAAAGCTGCCTGGCTATCCGAGTGGACATATATTCGGTGGTGGGAGTAGTTCTTTCGGAGGTATATTTCCTCGCATTCAATGATGGTGTATACCTCCGTTTGGAAGATGGAGGCGTATTTCCTCAAATGTATACTTCTTTCGAAGTTTGGTCGCTCTCCATATATTCCGCAGCCTACATCACACCCGATTTGGAACCATTGGTAAACCATTTAAGGCTAGGGAACCATCGAGGAACTATTGTTAAACCAGTTGGTTTTTTAACCAGTCGTCTCTGGGCGGCAGTTCCACTGTAAAATGTTTCTCAAAGTTCAATAGTGGAAGCATGATACCTGATACTATGTCGAGGATTGGAGTTTCACGTACCAAGTCTAGAACAGATCTTAGGGCTTGTGAAATCCAGTTTACCTTCTCTCGGGCAGATCTCTAGGACCTGTACATGCTGACCCACGCCACCTGTTCAATGTGGATATGCAGGGGCGGTAAATTCAGCAGTTCATCTAGGGCTGCTCCAGGAGTAGAGGATATTGCCCCTGTTGTGATGAGGCAAGCCGTCCTTTGAATACTGTTTAGTTTGGCAACTACAGCTTTCTGGTTGGCTTTGTTACTGAAGACCACAGAGGCGTGTGTAATTATGGGCCTCACAATGGATGTGTATAGCCAGTAGGAAATCTCAGGGTTTCCTTGCTATTCTGCTGCTTATACCCAAGGCACTTTTTGCCTTTTGTATGGTTTTGTCTAAATAGCTGTCCCAAGTGAGTCCGAAATGGCGGTCGCAATAACTCCTAGATACTTTACTTCCTTGGAGAACAGCATCTGCCTGCCGTTTAGACTTTGCATTTTCAGTCTAGTTAGTAACTGCGTTTGTTAGTAAAGGGCACGACGCCTTATCGGTATTGACGGATAATTCGTTCTCTCTGCACCACTTGTCAACATTAGTTATCGATCTTTGCATAAGGCACGAAATCGTGCTTTGGCAGAAACCTTGGATAATGATCACTAGGTCATCTGCATATCCCGTGTGTCTATCCTCGCTTCCACCATGTTAGCTGATAGAGCATGCAGGAGCTGATCTATAGAAGGAGTCCATAGTAGGGGTGAGAGTACGCCTCCTCGCCGACAGCCTCTCCTGTAATAACGACTTCAAAGTTCGTTCCGTGAAGAGCTACCTCGGCCGTGCGGTTTGAGAGCATTGCTTTTACCCATCTAGTGGAAGAGTCAACTTTTTTTTTGTTTCCAAGCCCTTCACTAGCGATTCAATTGGGGGTTTGTCGAAAGCACCCTCAATGTCTTCCAATAGATTTTCACTCTATCTACTAGGTAGAGCAGAGCGGTTCCGTAGATTTTACTCTACGGTAGGCATGTTGGTTACAACTGATAGGGTTAACCGTTAATGTTTCTTTCCTAATATGCATATCCAGTATATTTTCCATTGCTTTCAGTAAAAAGGATATAAGGCTAATTGGTCTGAAGGACTTTGGCAGTGTGTAGACTTTCCTTCCTGCATTAGGCATGCATAGTACTTTGACCTTGGTTCACTCTTCTGGTATATGTCCCCAGGCATAGCTTGCTCTGAAGATTTTAAGTAGCTATGGGATTACGAATTCTATGCCCTATTGATGCCTTGTTCCAGTAACATGGGCATGATTCCGTTTCCTGCATAGTTTGTATGGTTTGATGGATTTTAAGGCCCATCTGAGCTGATTGTACGTTATTATTCTAGCATTTCTGCTCCAGTCCCCATTTCTGAGTTTGTATGAAGTAGTGGCTGAGTTCTTCCTAGTTATCATAGCGCCTGGGAAGTAGGTCGATATTTGATCCTCTAAAGTTTCCTTTTCATTGATTTTAAAGAAGCCGTTTGATTTTTTCATAGGACCAATTTGGTTAGATTTGCCCTTTGCGAGCATTTTGTGTACTCTGGCTCCTTGAAGCGTTTTCAGGATGCCTTCACAGAGACTATTCATGATGCTTTTTTGGCAATTCTAATTTCTTTATTGCACCCTGTTAAGGCTTTTTTAGTCCTCCCATTTGAGAGTCTGTTTAGCCTTGTTGAATAGTTTCCGGGTTTCTTGTCTTTTTCAACATCAAGGTCCAACACGGAACTTTTCTTTTGGAGGTCTTTGTCTTAAGCGGGTAGCTTTCCTCGTTGGCATTAATAATGCCTTTCATAGTAGCCGTCACAGTCAGCTCTAGACTTTTGTATGTTTTTAAGTTTTTTGATATTGTTTCAATGTTTTGCTTTAGTGTGGCACGGTAAGCGTCCCAGTCGATGGCTTTTGGATTGCTGAATATTGTGGGTTGACAGGATATGGTAGTAAGCAATTAAAAAGTTATGTGCATTGAAGTGTCATCACTAACATGCCAGTTCGCTATGTGCACGGCAAAGGTTAGGTCTAAAACTTCCCGTCTAGCACTTGTTACAAAGGTCGGCACGCATCTTTTATTTATCAAATGCAGACAGTTGATTGAGAGGAATTCATTAAGTACTTATCATTAGTAACTCACCTCTGTCGTTGATGTTGAAGCTCCCCTACGCGGTGTGGTGAGCATTCGCATCACAGCTCACCAGAGTTCGGTCCTCCTCGATTGGATCTTTTGTCTCTCCGGATAGATAGGCTGAGCACAAGATTACTCTTAACCCGTTCCATCCTTTGAGATTTATATACGCTGTCACAAGATTATCAGTACATAACTTTGGAACAGGTAAAAAGTTAATGCTTTTGTTGAACACTATACATGCTTTGGGCGTTTTGCCACCAGAGTGAGAGAGGGCCTTATCCGCGACGTTTAGACCCTGAATGATTGAGTGATTTACCCAGGGTTCTTGTATTAGGCGAGGCCGACTTCTACTTTTAAAAGAAAATGCTCCGCCACTGCGCTGACGGCAATGGTGTGGTGAAGGTTGACCTTGAGAACTCTCAAAAAATCTCCTTTGTAAGCCATCAGTGATCCATCGGAATATAGGGATCGGTCGCAGGCTTTTCCCTCTCCAAAGGTGACAGGGTCATCCACATCCGGATTGGGATGTGTCTTGCATCTACCCAGGTTTTCCCCTTTCTCCTAGGTGCTTCTCTGTTCCCGGCAATGGGGATAGACTGATTTACTGGCTCTTTTTACTGCTGGGTGGGAGCAGGCGTTTGTTCGCCTTTGGTGGAGTGGGACGGATTTGCCCTATATTGTAAGGGATTCGCTGCCTCACCCTTCATTTTGAAAATGATTTTTCCAAACTCAAGGGTGGCCCTATAGTCAGTTTTCCGACGGGTCTCCACAGATGACTCGTTAATTGCAGTATGTGCCGTTTTACTTTCGCGTTTTTCTTTCTCCTTCGAATTCGAGTATCCTCATGTGCTAACAAAAT
Organism: Micropterix facetella; assembly: GCA_027564375.1. Classification (NCBI taxonomy): domain Eukaryota; kingdom Metazoa; phylum Arthropoda; class Insecta; order Lepidoptera; family Micropterigidae; genus Micropterix; species Micropterix facetella. The sequence continues at coordinate 226,385 of JAOPUG010000007.1, read as the reverse complement.
AACTAGTAATATTCTCTACTGACTAATGGACTCTGCAAATACTTTTTGGACATTGATCACATCCTTCCATACAGATACCACTCTGAGCTCTTTAAAAACGAGATACACAAGCACGCTATTGAAGAAGACAAGGAATGTGTCGCTTTGTCGATACTTGATATATCTTTGTCACACGGATTGTAGCCTCGTTGAGGTACGTAACCGAGAACTTTCTTTGACACGCGTCGAAGACCTTCGTAAGTGTCTCGACTCACTTTTCAGGCGATCCGTAAATTAAGTGGAGTTGCTCGACTTAAACAAGTAAACGTATTATTGGATTTAGCTAGGCGTATGGAAGTGGACGAGCTTTATATTCAGCTTCTGAAGTAGCATTAGAAACATGGCGTAAAAGGACAGAAAAGAAAAAAAAATAATTTTAATAAACATTTTGAGGCTTCGTCGTTTAAGCTGAAGAATTATAAGCAGTACAGTAGTTTTATAAATAATTTCGATTTATTAAACATGATCGTGTACGAGGGCCACACTGAATGTTGCGGAATGACTAAAACAAAATACAATGAATAGTCAAAAATCAATTTATTATTTTCCAAAATATTCTCCACGAGCATTACATTCTCCACGAGTAGTACGTTTTCATACGCATAAACCAATTTTCATAACATTTATTCCACTCCTCGTGGTGACCTTGAAACATCTCTTTCATATTATTCGATAGCATCATTTGGTGATGAAAATCATTGAACGCGTAAGTGGTTCTTAATTTTTGGAAACAAGTAGATGTCAAAAGGTGCCAAGTCGGGACTGTATGGAGGATGGCTCATGAGTTCTACGTTTTTCGCCTCCAAAAAATCATTTGTCTGTCTGGCCTTGTGAGAGCTGGCATTGTCATCTTGCAAGATGATGCAGCGTTAACGATTGCTTTTTTTTGACGGAGTTTGTCAATAACTTCCGGAGAGCAAATGGTCGTGTACCAATCAGGATTCAGAGTACGTTGATTCTCCAAAGCAATAGTAGCCACGTGTCCAGTTTTCCTAAATAAAGAAGAGATCATCCGATTCCGGCACTTTGCACGCGCGCCACTTTGGTTGGGTTAGGCTCATCTTGAAAGATCCAAAGGATCGATAGCCTCATTTTTTCGACGCCATAGCTGCAAATCCATATTGCGTCACCTGTTACGTAGGTCACAATATAAATATTGAGATACTCCAAATTTAAAAACAGAACGCATCTACGAGTATATCATATGTTTCTAAATAGCAAATTTATTTAAATATCAAACGTGAAAAGTCTTTTACAACTTAAGTAATTTCTGAATCTTGCTGATTTTTGGCTTGCAAAATAAAGCAATCTAGCTGTAATCTGGTGGTGATCATGTATTTAGTGCCATTTGCTAGTAAAACAACAATTTTCCAGTCTCTGGCCCAACCGAATTATAAGTTTTGATGGTTGAAGTTTCTGTAATTTACAGTTAAGATGCTGAATTGCTAAGATGCAAACACGCGTCCAATTGCTTAATCGATTTATAAATTGAGTTAAATAGGCCCAAGATATATTTCTGGGACCAAAACAAAGTCCGGTCACACCCAAGGTCGTGAGCAACAATTCGCATGGGCAAAAACACGTGGCAAAATAGTGGTTAAACGTCATGCCGATGATACAACTTTACTCAAATTATTAACATGTATGTAAATAAAATAACGCAACCCCAAGTTTGTACCCATTTAAATATAACCAAAGATACATTTTATGAAACTTACCTTATGCCGTGCGGCTTGCATAAGACTGATTATATCTCTGTTTCAAAAACCGGAAACCGGTGCATGTCGTCTATGGGCGCCCAGCTGACGTCAGTAACATCCGCAGTCACAATGCTCCCCTACAAACTTTTGTTGAATATTGACTATCTTGACTGCTTTACGTAGCTATTATAATGATAGTGAATGGATGAGGAATGATCGATGCTATTGTACCAGAGATTAGAAAATCATTCTGTAAAGAAGATGGAGAAGCAACATGTTTATGTATCTCAATCATCAAAATTGTTTTTAGATTAATTCTGATTCATAATCATTATCTTGCCTGATCAACAGGCGCTTTTTTAAGATCCTTATTGTATTGGTGCAGTCATAATACCGAGGACCGAATCCACTCAGTTAATATTTGAAAGGAAACAACTATTTAATTTTTTTATCTTATTGAGACATAACTATTTTTGTCAAAATATGAACATATCATAATTTATTGATTTATTTATTTGCTTACAATCGGGTAGTTTGTTACCAGTACAATTGTACAGTTATAAAGTGTAATTGGTTACATAAGCAATAAGGAAAACATGAATTCAACCCATACTATAATTCTAGACGAATGCCCAATTAGACCAAGTGGCCTATATCTGGGCATACGAAATACAATGCCTTTTTTTTTTAGTAGTAACTGACGTTTTCTGCTGAACCAAACTATTTTCAATATTAAAACTAAAATGATAGAATAAAATATTACACAATAAGATAATCCAAACATATGTCCGATAAAATGAATAAACATATGACTCGTTTAAACGCTCCTGGGTGGACGGGTACGCCCGTAGCAGTTGACACACATAAATGTATGGGATGGTATTTTCATTTGTTGTTTAATATAGGGTAAATGTGGGTAAGACGCCGTGTGGGAGACGGCTAGTGCCTGTCCGGCTGTCACTATCGGTGGGTCTGCGTAGCGTCTTTAACCGAAATCAGACAAACATTAGTTATTGGTACGCTTGGTGATTAATCAAGGTAAAAACCATTTTTATTGTCGAAAATCCTATTTATTCTTCATGTTTTTAGAATGTTTTGTTACGATTTTTTATATGCAACCTTAGCACTAAAGTCCGGCGTCTATCCCACAAAAAAAGGAGAGATGCCGCCCTTCATTTTGTATGCTTAAAAGCCACCATAGCCGGAATTTCCTCATCTGGTTTAAAAGCTTGTGGATTTTTTCCAATAAATGCTAACATTATACCAGATAATTTTTTTACAATATCGGATCAATAAGAACCATTACCGCCACCGACACTTCAATCGTCGATATCAACACAACCTAGGTCGTCTACATCACTTCCTGGAACTACAAGAGACTCCTACAAAATTTTTCGAACAGGCACTTCCATGACCAAAATAACAGGCTTCAATAGTTAAAAAGAAACAAACAACATGCATGTTGACGTCACCTGAAAATATTTCTTCTAAGAAAATCAAAAATGCATCTCTGATCAAAGGGTTCAAGAAAAATAAGCAGACGAGAAGAAATCAGACACGATTTCAATAAGAGAAGAAATCAGATAAGAAATTAGAAAAGAAAGTAGAGAAGAAAAGAGAAGAAAAAAGATAAAAAAGAGAAAAAATAGGATAAAATAGAAGACGTACAAGGGGAGAAGAAATAAAAATTGTATGCGCAGGAGCCTACAGAAGACGATTCTAATGTTTGTGTCGAGTGTTGGGAAAATTATTTCCACACAAAAAATAAATAAGCCAAAAATAATAATAATGCCAAAAATGGCTGTATGAATCATGCATGCTTTATAAAAAATGTGTGATGTACATGGCCGTGAACAAATAAAAAAAATAATTTAAATGAAAAGAAATAGGCTCATAGGGCATCTCTCCATATGGTGTGGCAGCTATCCCACATTGTGTGGGATAGACGCCTTTTTGCTAAGGGTCTAATTTTATTTTTAGCTTCTAGAATTCGCAAAAATTACTATGTTTTTTGGATTTATTTTGAATATAAATAACGTTCCTTTTGATTCAAATTATTTTTTACTTATATCTTTTATTACTTTTTTTTATTATACAGTTTAACCAAAATGTGCGGCATCTCACCTACAATTACCCTACGCTTCATATACCGGTCTATCACCTTTAACATATTACATATACGAAGTGAATAACCTGTATATCGATTTGACCCCTGCGTCGTGTGCGAGATATCAACACTGACTAATTTGAACATGCTGAACAAAATGTAATGCAACGGCAAATGTAATGCTAACCAAAATGTAATGCAAAATATAATTCAATACAATTCAGGCAATCATAAAAATATAATGTAATGGTATAATGATGGTGAACATTTTGAAAAATAGGCATTTTAAGGGGAAAATGATGTTATATTCGGAATTATGCGGGGTAACATATTTTTTCTGGATTAGCGGGATCACTGAACTCATTTCTAAATTCAGATTTAGTATATCTATGTGTGTAACCTTTTTGTATGTAACCTTTTGTATATAATATATGTAAGTAACCTTTAGTATATAATTACTCATATGGGAGAGGGGGGGGGGCAGTATGTTGCTTATTTTACTAAAAAATCCCTTTCCGCTTCATTCAAACGTTGAGTTTGGGTTGGCAAATTTGGTTAATTTAACATAATGGACATTAAGTTGACGATAAAATGACCATATAATGACTAAAGTTAATCAAGGCGGCCATTTTGAATTTGCTATTATTTTGATTGAATTGATGATTGTTCAGGTGAAAATGTAATTTTAGCTTCATCCATTTATATAGAAGCTAACATTTCCATTATAGGTAAGAAACGCTAAATCTAACAGCGCTTCCCATTGTCGAAAAAATACTTGGCTAAAGAATTTGGTAATTGGACAACTCATTCTTGAGATAACATACGTACAGATAGCCTAACAGTCAAGATTGTTAAAATATGTGTGATACTATATGCGCCCATGTCTGATACTTATGTTGAGTAATTCATGTTTGAGTGAAATTTTTTTTTTTGGAAATTCAATACGAGGATCCTGAATATCGTAATGTTACGACGGTGCCTATTAAATCCTACAAGACCTACTAACTCTGAGGACTAAGTCTCTATTCGAGTTTTGCAATAGGTTCACATATTATTGTTCACTTACCTATTTGAATTAAGCCAACAAAGTCCCTATCTAAAGTATAAAATTATTGCACAGAGTTAAATTATGACATGATCTCCAAATTCAAATAATATATTACCTCTAAATTCAAGTGAAATAAAACATATACGTATTCAAGAAATTGGACTAATCAACTCTTAACCGGCCGAAATAGACGACAGAAATTTTTGTATTATGAACCGTTATATCTGTGAAGTGAAAAGGATAGGATCTAGAAATTCAGGCAAACTACTTCCTTGAGAAAATATATAGGTAAATGTATGCCAGACTTCGTCTCGAGTAACAGGCTTCACAATGCTCGCTTAAGTCATCAGCGTAACGCGTCCCTGCCATCTCCGCTGCCTCCGGTTCGCTCGCTAAGTGGCTGCAATAGGAGAATAGGAGCAAAAAGGTTTGACGTTTTTTTTCTCATAAGTCACTACAACATGTTTTATTCTCTTCCTTTCAAGTCGAAAATTTTCAACTGGACTCATTCTACTCATTCTACCAAATTGTCTAAGTGCAATGTTTTTGAAAAGGTCGATATTAATAAAAAAAAAACGATATATTATAACAGTACGATTGTTCTACGTAAGGAATCATACATCTAATCAACTCATACCAATGACTAATAAAACCTATGGACTAAGATTTTTTTTGATAGGACAACGCATTCTAGAGTTATTGCGGGAATAGACGCACGGGCACACACACACACCCAACGAAATTTTGCAACCCATCGGGAGTTATAGGCTTCTTAGAACGTTGGGTTGCTCATCCAATCATGTACATTTCAAGCGTTTGTTATAAATCAAACATTAAAGCAACGATGTGTGTAAAAAATCTCATAAGAGCGTTCCACACAAATGGGTTGAACGAAGACGGCTCGGCGCATTTGTATGAGAGAAAATGAATAGAAACGTTCTGTAGAAAATATACTAATATTTTATTTGAAAAAAAATTGATGATACCTACCTACGGCAAGTTTAATGTATATAGTTTATGTAAAAATATCAAAATTAAAAAACCTTGGAATAATAAGTGATATTTAATAGTGAATATGCATGAAATGCACTTTGTATATTTTTTTTTATCAAGAAACCCAGATTTTTTTTCCCAAATTTTCCTTTTTGATAAATTTGAAATAGCTATCTACTTAGGAGAGTTACCCTTAGTTATGATTTTTTTTATTGGTTAACCTCATCAGTTAGTTCACTATGACGCAACGGTTCAAAAATTGCCAAAAATATAATCACCTTAACCGGCCGAAACAGTAGGTAGCAATTTTAGTAAGTCAAATTAATATTTCCAAAATGGAATACGATAGGATGTCAAAATTGGAGAGGGTGTCGAGGAAAATCACTCGTTTTCGAGATTTATACCATTGGTCATGATTGTGTCACAGCATTATGAGCGAAGGTTTCTGATTTCGGACCCGAGAGGACTTGAATCTTGAAATACGGGGTTTTAATCATTTGAGGGGTACGTGTTCTAGAATTTTGCAAAATCGTCCCCGAAGGGTGTCTATCTTGCCATGAAAAAATGCTAGACAATTGAATTTTTACTATAGTTACACTAGGATCAAAATTTATCGCTGGATCCCGGGAAAGGTACGACTGATTTTCCAGTATACAATAAATTATTCATTGGATTTATTTTGTCAAGCATTCAAATTGTTGTAGTTGACAATTATTTCCTCTAATTTAACCCACGTCCCTCTATTCTATAATAGATTGGTTATAAAGTCACGGTGCATCCTGTAATAGCTGCTAACTACTTTCGTAGATGAAAGCTTTTAGAGTCGAATGAAGTTTAAGCACCATGCGGTGTGTCACGTATAGCAAAGCCCATATGGCCAATTTATAATATACTCGTAGTTTTGTATGATATTAGGCTGGTAAACCACTCAAGCGGGCGTAGCGCGGCCGGCAAACTCCAGCGGGATATCCTGCTCACAAAATTTACAGCGCAAACTTCATCACTTACCGGCATGGACGAAGTGGCGGCAAAGAGACATACCTAAAACTAAAGTATGCAGATATACGGATCTAGGAAATAGTGTTCCATTTTGCTAAGTACAGACTATTTTGAATAAGTTATAATATTGTCATAAGTTTAAGAGAAACAATGATAGCTTCCTCTGCGAAGAATAATACTCGCATCACTGCTATCGGACAATTAATTACTCAGCAGATTGATTATATGTCAACTGCTACGGGCGAACCCGTCCGCCCCGGAGCGTTTCAGCGAACTTTATCGCTATATCACCCCGAGGTGAAACAAAGAGACTTGGGATGTAGACAATCTACTTAACAAGCTCCAACCCCGATCCGTCAGAGTACAACGCCTTACGGCGAGGCACAGGGAATTGCCCCCTGCGGCCAGCCTCATCCCCTGACTCCCAGATTTAGTCAGATTCCTCTGACCACCCGTCTGGTTGCAGGTTCGAGGTCGCTTGTGCGGTCCTCTACCTCAGCAAGCGGCATTCCTGATTGCAATTCGTGCAAATGACTGTTCATCGATGAGCTTCTTTGTAAGTAACATTTTTGGTTATTTTTAGTCATCAAGAAGGTAAATATATCTACTGTAACTGACACGCGAACATGCTCTATATTATGTAACAGCATTTTGAATACTTTATAATTTGAGAACCGCTAAATATATGCTTTTGACATATGCACCAGTCTATGTGCCTACCTACTTAAATACTTATTTTGGTTATTAAATTTTACTTTACATTTCTAATTCAAAAATTAGCAATAGCAGTATAATTTTGATTTCTAGATAGACACTTAAAAAAAAGTTATGTCCGCTTTGTTTTTCAAGAGAAACAGTTCTGTCTCATGACCCAAAATACCGAGAGATGTACGTTATATTGCCTTTAACAGTCATTAGACTAAAGCAGAGTTCTGTAAATCATAAGATGAATATAATAATAAAATGATAATAATAATCCTATATTTGTACAATATCTATTTCTGTATTGTTTACTTTACGAATTCCACTGTAAATGGCCGCTATTCTAATCTAACGAATCCTTCAACTATTTTTATATATGTACATCTTCATAAGATTTAACACAGCAATATAACTAGAATTAGAAAAAAATGTATAAACAGAGAACAATAATAATGGCATTCGACGTATAATTACCTCCTATGTATTTACATTCATTAATGTCATTATATCGATTATAGCTATTAAAGTACACATTGAAATTATCTTCATGTGCATTTATTTAATCTTTATTGAACTAGGATATCCTGCTTATATGAATTATATTGTTTCATAAAATTAAAAATGGTTACAACATCGTTTTTAGTGTAATTTGACAATATTTCCTTGGCTTTATTACGTTAGTTGTGCAGATTTTTATTTATAAACTTGGCGGGGGGAAACTCATGGGTTTGTCAAACTTTTTAACGCGATTATTTTCTTGTATGTATGTATGTATAATATCTAAAGATGTCCAGGATAGTCTATGTAAAACAACTACCTGCCTTGGGAACGAAAACCATTAGAGATGAATTGTGCCACTCCTGTGTTGGCCCCCTTAATGAAGAGGAGTTACTGTCTGTAAAGGGTTCAAATGATAGGTCAAAGATTAATCTCTTGACGTCCGAAATCTTTTTCTGCTTTAATTGCACTGAGAGTACAAGCTCTCCAAAGTCTTTGTGTATTTGATAATGACCCGTTCGACGTTAACGATAAAACGAAAAAAATACATATTCAATGCAACTAATTTTTAGTCCATGAAATTAAGGTTTTATTTAATTTTACACTTTTGAATTCACCATTAGATAAGTTTTAACTCGTTTGTGTATCAAACGTATTGTGCTTTATTTTGCAAAGGCAAATCGTCGATATGAATGAGTCATTCATTACTTTGCATGTAGTTACACGTATGTATAATTACACGTTTATGTGCGCCTGATAACGCCCGTTCTACGATCCTTACGTAAATAATTTGATCGAAACAGTTCACGCCTTATGTAGTAGTAGATAGCGCTGTTCGCCCGATATAAGGAAAATATATTTTTCACAATGTTTTTCAAATTAATTATAATGTTAACAATGAGTAACATATTTACATATTATAGGAATAAAAAAATAAAGTCACTTGGTACTCAATGCTCTTACGCAAAAGATCACATTTTAATTGTCGTCATACAAACATTTTAATGTTTTTTATTCAATAATAAAATAATACTTGTAAAATTATATTAATTATTAGTTCAGTGAGATTTTGTTTTTCATCCAATATCATGGGGGTGAGTTCCTTTTTATTATTCTTTTGGTAGCTTAAATTTTTGCGTCTGGTAGCGCCTGGACGTTGAATGCATAATCTCCTACAGACGTATATTTCCCTAATACACTCGTTTTGCTTTTTTGGCAGATAGGCGGAAGCTGCAAACCTAACTAACTTGAAATTTTAGAAAAACCGTAGGTCTTACAGATCCCAAAAGCAACTGGAATCTGAGCATTGGCCATAACTATCGATTTTCAAATCGGACGTAGTTTACTCGAGTTATCGTGCATAGCAACACAACCTCACAGGATTGTAAGACTTGCCTATTCCCCCCTCCCCCCCTTGGGGTAGGCCGAAGTAAAAAAGGATTTAAAATACAGTAATAGCATGCAAAATCAATTTGCTATAAAACTATGCCGATGTCAGCATCATCAGCGGGATAAATATGATAAACGCATTTTTTTTAATGTGATAATCATTACTTACTCATTTTGAAAAGGACCGAAGCAAGGTCGCTTATTATAATAATTTTCAGTGTATGGTATAAATAAAACATTTATTATTTTTTCGAATACTAACTTAAAATCTGTTAGTCGCGCCATTGACCACAACCCATGGAACAAAATGTTTCGGTGTTGTATTACATTTCAAATAATAATATGGTTGAAGAGCTCATCCCTGCTCATTGTGGAGGTGTGTGTGTGTGTGTAATTTTGTGTGGAGTCAGTGGCGTGCATTGAGTTAGGAGTCGAGCATTAATTTTAATTTACAGTATTAAACAAATACAGAAAAAAGTACACATAAACACAATTCTTAAATCTACATCGATATAACGACAAAGACCACACGATGAATCTTAACACGCTGTAAATGCGGACGTCCTCAGAACACCCGACCACGCCTATCATAGTTCTTGACCGTCAAGCATAAAGTATTTGCTTATATTAAATTTTGAAGCAACATAATGAAATATCTATAATTCGCCACAAGTCGATTTCATACAGCCGCCGAATAGCAGGAAACCCCTCCATCAAATGTGTTAATTTAACCCTTAATTTTCCTAAATTAATTTACTAATTTTTTGATGGAAGTATGCAACGTTGGATTTAAGACTATACTCAGGCGAACCCGTCACCCCGAGACGTTTAAACGAACTTTATCGTGATATCGCCCCAGATGAAACGTGCATAACATATCCACAATCCAACTACGCCACTGCCCGTTAGAGTCCAACGCCTTACGGCGAGGCACTGGGAATTACCACCCCGCGGGCATTCTCAACCCCTGACTACCAAATTAGGTCGGATTTCTCCGTCCGCCCGTCTGGTCACAGGCGACAAAATTCGTTGAAACTCTCCGAGGTGGCCGGGTTCACCCGTAGCAGTTGACAACCAGAATTGCTTCAGCCCACAAATTTCCGTGTACACTCGCGACCCACCCGCAAAATTTATTTATTTCACCTACCTCAAGTAAGCAAAAACTACGCCCAAATTAATTATATTTACTCATATCTGCAATACCAGGTTAAGCGAAATTAACTTCTTTAATATAATTGCGAGTTCATTAAAAACTTCATAAAGGCAACTGCGGCAGGAGGAAAACCCAAGGGTTTGTCAAACTTCGGCCCATATGATTATTTTCTTGTATGTATGGTCACTTAGGTGGCCAAAGTAATATGACAATATCTTCCTATCTTCGCAAAGTCACTTATTTTACACGTTATTTGAGGGATATGTCATTTTAAAAAAGCATAATAATATAAAACACATAAAGGCATTTTGTCTCGTTTTCATCAGTCATAAGATATGAAGATTATTAAATAAATATTTTATTCATTCGTAACCTTTATCTAACTATCAATATAACATTTTATACCTAGTTGAAACATTTACTTCTCCCCCCTCCCCGTCCTCCTGAGGGGGCCAAGTCTTCTTACAATGATACTATGCACGAAAACTCGAATAAACTACGTCCGATTTTTAAAAAATCATCTATCTCCATCATCAATTTTATCTATCTAACACGTGGCTA
>JAOPUG010000007.1:152987-163175 GCA_027564375.1 Micropterix facetella | reverse complement strand
GGGTCACGCGGTAAATACGTTTTATCTTATTTATAATGTCAAACAACTGCGATATACTTCGATTTCATATTTTAAAAAAAGTTTATACCTACATATAGTAAATAATAGCGTAGTGGCTAAACAAAGCAAACTACGTTTCTGCATTAATGCCGAACTTGCGTCAATCCACCGGGAAGAACTTTTATTTGGCATTAATATGCTATCAATTCTGCCTTCATGGATGCCCGCTCAATCAACTGCTCCTCATACAAAACAAGAAACAAAATCTCTACAAAACGAAAATTTAAATGGCGTTAGATAATCAGATTTTGTGGAAAATGTATAGTAACAAAGGAATTGCGTTTTAATTGTTTCTTTGGACTACTTTAAAGCAGGAATTGACGAATAAGTTGATTAAATGGCTGTGTTAAACCCAGTTAAAAACGATCGACTGTGGGGTAGAAGGCTCAGACATGCGAGTGGTCTACCACAATCAGATACGTGTAGATATATAGATACCTTATATTTACTTTTGCTTTATCATTTTTTCCCACATACTGATATATGATTTCGCTTTGAATCAAACGCATATATACATACGTATACAACATATTTACATATCTACGTATAGATGTATTTGTAATATTTTATGGAATATTTATAAAATATGTGTTCTTATATGTATATACAGTGTATGTATACTTCCGATCTCGAAAGTGGGTCGTTTTGCAAGAAATATTTCAATATTGATTGTTAATATATTCTCGGAATTAAATAATTAGCTTTGTTTTGTATGACTAGGTGATATATTTTTTTACTACACTAGCCAATTTTACACCGTAGTTTGTATGAAACGGAACATTGTGCGACGCGGCGCGGGGCCCACGTGTCGGATTTTTGCAGTGTTCCCGCCATATCGCATTGCGGGAAGGGCCCTCGCTTGGGCGAGGGCGCGATGGGCGCGAAGGGCGCGAGGGAGCGGGACGAGGGGCGCGAGGGGTAAAAGGGACGCAGGCGGTGCGTTGCTCCTCGCGAAAGGTCCTTACCCCCGAAGTGTGCGAGCGAGAGGGACGCACGCACCGACGCGTCGCGCGTCCCGCTCTAGCGCGAGGCGCCGCGCCGCGGTCGCTCGGGGGCAGATGGCCACCAGGCCGTAATATAACTACTCTACTAAGCTACGCACGCAGCTAAGGGTTGTTCTCGCCAAATCCAAGGCGATGATATTGGATCCATTAAATGCGATTTCTTCGTCTTTCGAACAGCCTCCAAGCATTTGGAGCCGGTGTCGATGGTCGGGCCTTCGACCCTCGCAGCCTTCGTTTCTCAAAGCAAAGATAGCATATTAATTATGTATGTACTAGAGGCAGATACTCGTCGTTTCGCATGCGATGGATAAAATAAATATAATATAATAATTCGAATAACTACCATCTCAGCGAAACTAACGATATTTTCAGCAGAACCATCCTCCGTTCACACAAAACCTCGAACTGCGGCAGGACATCGCGCGTCTGTAATAGGAACCTCGAGATATCTGTCTTAAATACAGGATATCAAATACCTAATATTATTATTGGCAAAAGCACCAACTACTACTTATTATGTTCTGTTAAAAAGTGTGAAAACTGAGGTGGTTCCTAAAAACTCCTCAAAACAGTCATGAAAATCACATTCGACACAGACACATTTTATATGTTTTTTTTTTTAGAAAATCATTTTTCACAGTATTATCTTACCTACTTATCTACCTCAAACTATAGATCACTATAATTACGGAGTGTACAGTTATAACCATGATCGATATACTCGATACAATGAATACATTACCTATTTATTGGGCAAGTATTATAGGTATATAACGGTTTCTTCTTCACAATTCAATTGTTTTTCTGGAAAAGCACAATTACATTCGACTGTCTCTTCCTTCGTATCACGAGGCAATTATTGTTAGGTAAGTAGGTACTTAGAAAATATAATATGTTTGTGGAGAAAGTACTTGAAAGCAGCGTTTTTTTTTTGTAATTTCCTGTCTTGTGCATTTATTTCCATAATAAGTAATATTATTTTGTTGTGAAATATTAAAATTGAGAATATTTCAACTGTAATTACAACAGCATATTACATAGTTTTGTAATGTTCCAGGATGTACATTAAGAACGGGATATGATAGGATGTTTAGATTTTTGTCATATGTTGACAGACTGTAAAGTGGCTGATCGACATTAATCGATAAATAGAGCAAGATATTTTTGAGCGTCTGCGTCAAAACTCTTTCAGGATTGTTTGAAGTTTACTGCATAATCGCTTCCTTACAAATCGTGTGGAAACGCTGTGATAAAATCTACTTACGATCTCACCTCGCACGCACGATAGACTAAGAAAGTAAGCAGATCGCTCGAATTTAGCTGAGGAGCTGAGTTGCCTGATAGAGTTGGACGACCTCTTCGAAGCCATTTGGAACGATTACCTAAGACCAGTCCATTCATACTCGTAACAAGCGTAGGTCTAGCGATTCTAGTGAGCAAGACGTTATCGTGTCACATGTATCGTTAATCAGCCCATTGTGAACGGCAGTGATATTGGGAGTTATTCCCGTTCGTAAAAGTGCAAAAAGCATGCGTTTTGCGATATTTCAAAACGTGATTACGCATACGCGAGACCACAACCAAGAACGCAGATACGATGCATGAAACGTTTTTTGAAGGGAAGTATCTATAATAACAGAAATTTCTAATATAATATCTAATGTAATTTCAAATACGTATACGGCAATATAAAAAACGGCCAGTTCGCGAGTTTATATGAAATACGTAATCACATTAAACCTTGCTTTAATATTTGCCGAGTCACTTTATTTATCCAACCTTGCAAAAGGTCATTTAGTTTTCATTTTTTGTATGTTGTTCGGGCCTCTCTCAGTAGTAACACAGTATATAGAGAGAACAGTATGCGCACTCTCGGGTGGCACGGCGGTGCGGGGATATGGTGCGAGGGAAGCGAGCAGAGGGGTTTAACGACAAACGCCTGTGTTTGCCGTTACGCGGCTCAGGGGTTTGGAAAGTAACCGCTTCTACCCTGTGTTTTTGGCCCGTCCGTAGTATTACGTAGGACGGGCCATGTAGTCTGACGCATGCTGTGCGGAAGTGCGTTTGTTTGTTTGTTTTTCCGTATGTCCAACGACTTCCCGCGGTCCGATCTTAACCAAATTTGGTAAGCAGCTTCCCTGGGTGATCCTAATCGCCACCGGGTGATTTCGGTTCGATCCGTGCGCCCCAGCAAATTCGATCCGAGTCCCGCAGGTGCTGCTGCAGGTGCATCCTGGTTTACTCGGTCTGGAAGATGATCTGACCAATAAGTAGAGCAAGCACAGCGTATATGTGTAATATTGGAATCGTGGTGACGAGAGACACTTCTTGGAATAGGTTTTAAGCAATTTTGGGTTACCAATCACGGGACGGGCCAAAGTTGCCGATTTGTGTCGCTACTTTTCCCGTTTTTTTCTTTTTTTCTGGGGGTGTGGCGACCATATGCCGTACGTTTGAGACTTCTCTTTCTGCGCTTGTGGTACAATTGTCTCGTCATCGTATTACGATTTGTGGTAGCTCTTGCTACTCGTGGCGTTTTCAATTTTGTTCCAAGATAAGCTACTATCTGTATGCTGTGGTAGTCCGTATACTGTGGCAAGGGACCAAGTTTGCAGCTTAGAAAGACCTGTGCAAGCTGCACAATGCCCAAAAAACAGCGATTTTTTCCGCAGTTGTTTCGGGTTTGGCTCACGATCATTTAAAGCATGCGTCCTGCAGAAAAGGTTATTCTTTTATTTTTTAGTAGATTAAATTTGATACGATTTAAGACTACATTATGATTAAGGTTTCTGAGTTAAAGCTCTTCGAAAATGGGCATTGTTTGGCAATCTCATATACTTGCCATCTCTCAGTCCATCAAGTGGCTCTCCGAATCTCCAATAGGTATTTGAATGAATGAATAAATTGAAGCTCCAGTGGTGAATTTGTTTTTTGTTTGTTTTTGGAAACAAATAACACTTTTTGGAAAATATCGCCAATTTATAATGCCAATATTAAGGTCTTAACAATATATTAAAAAATAAACTACCTACATGACCTTTTGCAATATCGAGTTCTTTTTTGTATACAAATTGACTGACATATGTGTTTGTGACTGCAAAATACGTAACAAATAAAGTATATAATAGGAGGGAAGAAGCGCTCTCGTGAGTTTGGAAAGCCTTGGCCGAACAAACTTGACCATTTAGAAATGGCGCCGCAAATAGCAAAACAGCTACACAATAATAGATGGATTATTTTTATTCAAGGTGGTTACAAAAGAGAAACGATCGAAAATAGAATTCGGCGAGCCAAAATGGCAGGCTATGTATAATGGGGTATACTGATTTATACCTGTGAAGGTTTTGTTGTTAGCGACACCTGGCCTTGCGCACCAAAACAAGTAACTACAACCCGTGAAGATGCGTGTTTTTTTTTGTTTTCGTAGACTGCGAGTGGCTGAACTGGGTATAATTTAGAGATAGTATTATAGAAAAAATAAATATATAATAACAGGAATAGTAGCGATATCCATCGGCAATTTTGGCCCGTCTCCTGATTGGTAACCCCCAAAATGGCTTACCTAAAACCTATTCCAATAAGTTTCTTTCGTCACCACGATTCCAGATGTACCTTCCCATGTACACTATGTTTGCTCTTCATATTGGTCATATCCTCCTCCATGCCAAATAAACCAAAATGCACCTGTAGCAGCACCTGCGCCATTCGGATCGAATTTGCTGCGACCTAATGGTGCTTAGGGTCATCCAGGGAGGCTGCATACCGAAATTGGTTAAGGCGACTGTGTATGTAAAAAAGTATCATACAAATCTCATAAGGATATCTCATACAAATGCGCCGAACGAAGACGGCTTGGCGCATTAATATGAGAACATTAATAGAAACATGCTGTAGAAAATATTATTTTTAAAATATATATTTTATTTGAGAAAAAAGAACGATTGTACTGCAAGTTTAATGTAAATATTTTATGTTAAAAATATCAAAATTAAAAAAAAACGTGCGCTAATTATTAGTGAATATGGATGAAACTTGAACTTTTTATATCAAGATATACTTATTTTTTTTTTAATTCCGCGTTAGTTATGTAGTCTTTATCACTATTTTTCAAATACCTTACTATTATTTGAGCTTTTTGGTCCTGCTGTTTAGTGTGAAACAGAGATACAAAAGATACTCTAAAATGAAAATCTGGGAGATTTTTTTTCTTCCAAATTTTCAATCTTTTTTTTTTTAATCTGAAAAATATATGTATTTAAGAAAGTTACCCTTGGTTGGGTTTTTTCAGTTTGCTAACATGATCAGTTAATTCACTACGACGGTTCAAAAATTGCCAAAAAAATGTAATCGTCGAAATTAACATACATCGTCGCCTTGAGATCGGACCACGGGAAGTGTTCTGACATACGAACAAACAAACGCACTGCATGCATCAAACTAAATGGCCGGCCTACGTAATATTACGGACGGGCTAAAAAAAGGGTCGTAATATTTAGAAATAATATAATTGTTTTTTTTATTCCTAGTCTTAAAATTGCCTTAGATACATCTTTCTAAGCCAATTTAATGTATGACTTCCATACGATTCAGACTAACTGCTCGATACCTCTGAGTCGTAGAAAGACGCGGCCTAAGCGGGGGTGATAAAAAAGACTCCAGGAAACCATTTTTTTTTCATATTTACCTAAGAAGCGTTTGGTATAAGGAATCGAATCATTGGGTACAAAAGAGACTTTATCCACAATTAGGGCGTTTTTGCACCGAATATAATGCTCAAACGACACGTAACGCCGTCTAGTATCACAAACTAGGGGGATGAAAATAGGGTAATGACAATTTATTTGAATGGACATGGCGTCGAATGAAGGAATGATCTCCAATTTAAGGGCATACACGCCCCTGAACTGATCGCATTCATTTTTGGGGATGTTTATTGATCTAAGGTGACTAATCCCGTTACAAAAATTGAGCGCGACTAACAGCGGACTAAAGCCATAGAAAAATGTTGAAATATCGATCGGCATCATCAAGTCTTTCGATGTATGGCATGATACCTAATGGTAGACTATAATAAAGTCCCCAATGAAGGTTTTTTAAAAATTGCTACATGCAAAAATGTGTAGTTTTTTATTTATTTCTTTATTTATTTATTTACCAATATATAATTAACATTACATACACTTTCCAAATCGTTTATTATTATTCTAGACTATATTATAAAAATATTCATTTTTTTAACCTTTCTTGTTAATACTAGGGGCTGCTTTTTTAAGACCTGTTATTCTACCTTATATATATATTTAATTCCTTGAACGGTAAGAAATTCCATTACCATACTTTGTAGCTGTGCTATCTAAGGTCACTGTCCAAATATCCAATTCAAGCCCAGCCGAACATTTAAGCTACGAAGCTTCCGCACCGTGAAGTAATGTTGCGATGTTACATAGTTCTACCTCGCGATAATGCGAACAATACGTACAGATAAATCTCATTTTTTTAAATGTTTTTTCTAAATAAAAGAGAAAAAACATTTTTGTTATTTGTTATAAAAGCTATACTGTCCAAAGGCTGATATATCAAAACATGCTTTTTGAAATAACGCTGTTTTTGGCACCCAGCGTTTCAATGTCCTGACTGACAGAGAGGTTTGATGAGGTAAATTGCACAGGTATGTTGTGGACTTGACCATGCACAGGTATGTTGTTGATCAGTGGCAACTCACAAGAAAAGTACCCAAGGCAGGTAAAGTGCATCCGCAGTCATTGTTGCCTACGTTAGCCGTACTTCCAAGAAATTTATTAAACATATATACCTGATGGGTATAGCTGTATATTATGATGCATCTTACTCCAGTGGCGAGGAAAGTCACGTTGAAAAATTTATGTGATATTATTTAAATCCAGGCATCGTCGATAGGCAGAAACAAAAATTATAGAGGCAGTATTCGAGTATGATTTTTGGACTCACAACTCATTAAAAACTGCATTTTTTTTATGGATTCCATATTTAAACCCGCCGAAATGTCATACAACAAATATATATCATATTTGTTAGAATAATTAATAACTTGTCCAGTTTACTTCATTAAAAAGTTTTATTAGCTAATACATTATTTTTTGGAAAATACTAAGTACATGTTTTCACATTAGTTGGCACACTATATTAAGTCCCTGTTAATAGCAATAAGGTGACAACACAAAGCTTTCCTTATATATAAGTCCGTATGTGCATAATCGCTGTAATTATTGTCACATCGGGGTGTCGCCCGTGCCCACCGCAGTCTTCTGTAAATAAATTTACATATTTCAGCTCATTAGGCCAATATAAGCCTCTATGAAACGGTCATCAGTCCTCTTCTAATTATATGCCTCTGCCCCATTTCACGTTTGCCACGATCATAGCCGACTCATAAATAATTTCGCTCTCGCATATAACCCCAAAAACAAAAGGCCACTTAACTCCCATCACGAAGGCTTCAAGTATGCATAAAGTAGCTTAACAATGTTGACGAAGACTCATGCTCAATTTGCCTTGTGCGTCATCTCTGACGTGAACATACAAATATAAATAATTAGGTAGGAATGCTTTAAGGCGACAATGTATGCAAAAAAAATCTCATACACATCTGATAAAAACGAAGACGGCTCGGCGCATTTGTAGGAGAAAATTAATAGAAACGTGCTGTGGAAAATATTATTTTAAAAATATACAATGTTTTATTTGAGAAAAAAAACGATGGTACTGCAAGTTTAATATAAATAGTATATTTAAAAAATAAAAAAATGCAATAATACGTAATATTTAATAGTGAATATGGATGAAACTAGCACTTTATATATATTTTTTTAATCAAGAAAAACTTAATTTTTAAAAAATCGGCGATAGTCATGTATTTTATGACTATAGTTCAAATGCCTTACTATTTTTTTTGAGCTTTTTAGTCCTACTGTTTAGTGTGAAAGATGGATGCAAAAATACTCTAAAATGAAAATATCCTGTATAGCTCCCAGATTTATTGTTTTTTTTTTCATTTTTTTAATCTTTTATGAAAGAGCTGAAATAGCTTTGTACTTACTTAAGAAAAGTATCCTTAGTTATGATTTTTTTTCAGTTGGCTAACATGATCATTTAGTTTACTATTAAAAAAACGCCAAAAAATGTAATCATTGTAATTTACATACATCGTCGCCTTAACAAATTGCAGAAAAACTTAATATTCTTATTACATAGTGAGGGCAATACATTCGATTTTTAGGTCTTTTCATAAATCAGAAATAAAATTGTAAGCAAGTAATATTGACTATTCCATTTCCACTCATTATTTTTTTTCATTTTTTATATTCTTATGTACAGCACGTTAATCACAATTACATACACTGTAAAACATTTTAAAGGTAATATATTAAAAATCAGAAACCCATTTCGAACCATGACCACAGAAACACAGAGAGCATCTAACTAGACTGAATCTGTTACGACTGAGACAGACATTTTAAAAATAATAATATATAAATTAATAAAACAATATAAGAAAACAAATAACATTCTAAATGTATTCATGCACACCGCACGCACGAGAATGCTTCAGAATGTTCTAGAATGTTCCATAATATTCTAGAATGCTCCAGAAGGTTCCAGAATAGGGGCGGAGAAAACGAGGAAGGAGGTAAGTTGGGTTTTCTGCCATTTGAATTTCGTATGCGTATCGTATTGCAAGCATTATCTTAACGTATAACATCATCAAAGGGAACGTGTACTTACCACAGATACTTGAACATTTTGCCCCTGTTCGTACGGGTGGAATATAGGGCGGTACGAAACCACTTCTTGCTTAGAGAACCAGCACACTGTACAAATATTATAATTGATAAACTGGTCGGTAGGAGGATGCGAGATCAAAATCATGACAGTTTACCGAAATTGACATTTCACTTCTCTTGGGTAATTGGAGAAAGAGCTGACTCTCCAGTTTAGTTTATTAAATATATTTTTAGTTAGGTATTAAGATTTGTTTACTTTAATGTATGTAGTATTTATTTAATAATTATTATTTAAAATTAATTTCTATAATGTGTACATTGATTTATGCTACACAATGACAGGATCCGAATGGCCAAACTTTAACTCATGCTTATTCCATGTTGTCACCCAACTGGGACAAACCCGTTGTAGGGTGCACACTGCACTGGGCTCTAATACTAAAATGAATTATTTAAAATTGTCTTGAAATATGGTTTTCAAACAGAAAAAAAGAAAAAAGAGAAAAGTAAGAAAAAACATACAAAGGTAGAAATAAATCGTTATAAAATTCAATTATATAAATCGTTATAAAATATTAAAAAGTCATCAATGTGAAATATATGGTACGTAATTTAAATTTTAATATAATAATAATAGTCAAAGTAAATAGAGTCCATTGACAAAACAATATATAGGTAGTTACAAATGTTTAGTATATTATAAGTACCTCATTGGCATTGCAGCGTTTTGAAGCATAAACGATATAAAATTATGCTACTTTTATTTGTCGGAATAAATGAGTAAAAGCTTCTTTCTAGCTTATTGGGCGTAGCTTCAGAGAGGGTCCTAAGACTTTACAGAGGAGGACATTGATATTTACGTGGGCAATCATGAAGATTGCCAACGCTCGAAATGAAATGGCGTCGTTGCATCTCGCGCCTTTTCGAATGCAATGGCGGCAATTTCTCGGAGGCCACGTGGCGCGGTGACGCTCTCCGGAAATCCATCCTGGCCCGCACAGAGAGCCCGCCAATGGCCGCGTCGCGTAGTACGATGCTATTACGGCGCACGGTATACGGTACGTCGTTTCGGTCTCCGACCCTTTATAATTGAAATAAGGTTGTTTGACTTTGTGGAGCGAAGCTCTTTTACCAGAGTTACGCTCTGCGAGGCCACGGCGAGGGCAAACTGATGAAAAATGTAATGGGACACTTTTGGTGAGCCGCTTTTGGTAATACGCTTACGTCACAAGTGCGAGGCGCCTCTTTTTCTTTTATGTGTGGCAGTTCCACACAGCTTGGATGCTGCTTGTTTGTCTGTTCGGTACACATTTTGCAATCGCTTTTAAACTAACTTCTCGATATCTGATCATTCTGAAATTTTG
>JAOPUG010000007.1:115260-127686 GCA_027564375.1 Micropterix facetella | reverse complement strand
GATTCTTATTACAGCCACTAAAATTTTAGCATGCTAAATATTTCGCTTGGTTTTGAGGAATTTTGTTTCAAACGCATGCCATCTAGTGTGCCAGAAAATTTAGACTGGGATGTATGGCAACGCCGTTCCTTCTGAAAAGTATACCAACATATAAACTTAAAAAATGTCAAAAAATGAGATTTATTCACTTTTTGTATATATTTTTTTCAAAAATAATGCTATAATATGACAAAGATACACGATTTTCTGCCAGGATTTGCCAGAACAATGAACCGTTTCTACGATAATACGCCAAATATCAAACTCGCACAATGCAGGTGCGTAATTGATTAAACTTTAATATCAATTATTTATTACACTGCCTTTCCACAAATAATATACTTAATTACATTACATATACACCAGATATGTTTCCAGTAGCAGCACTATTATTTTCTTTCTTTGAGGCCACCACACAAAGCTCACATCTAATACAGTTGAGATTGTCAACTGCTACTGGCAAACCCGGCTATCCAGGAGCGTTTCAACGATCTTTTCGTTATATCACCCCGAGATAAAACACAGAGACTTAAGGACGAGGACACATCTACGTACTAAGCTTCGCCACGGTCTGCTAGAATCCAACGCCTAGTAGCGGGACACTGGGCAAGCAAACCTAACCCAGCGGGCTGGCCTCACTCCCTAGCTACCAAATTTAGACGGATTTCTCCAAACACCCGTTTGGTATCGGGCTCGAAGTCGCTTGCGCGACCTCTACCTGGTGTGATAACGCGGTATTATTCCGTTACTCGGAAATATCGCGGACCCGTGTCGTCATTTACTCGGAAAATCACACGAGATCGGGTGGCCAATGGGTCGTTTCTAAGAATAGGTGATATCAGGTCAACATCTACCCCCGAGCCTTTAGAAGCATTACGCAACTACACTCCCCCGGCTATTCGTCAGTTGAGCAAGGCCGGTAAACCGACCAATACATAAACCGACCAGGGTCCGAGGTTGTTACCCCAGGTCGACCGCAAAGCGGGTTTGACAGGATTAGTCCCTCTTCGGGGAAACTGCCGGATGGGAGCTGAGCCGTGAGTTGGGCCGACCAGTGTAACAAGATAGTCATATGACCCTAGCTGCACAGCCCCATTAGGCCCCACTTTTTAATACAAAACGGAGGGCCATGACCCTCGCCCGCACTTCGCCTTGTCCGCACCTGCGCCCGTCTTTGCGCCTGGATACCACACCTACACTCGCGCACCGTGGACCTCATCCTGGGCCGCACTGTGGTGTTTCACTTATCATAATCAATGACTACCACATGCCACTAGGACAATATCCAAGCTGCAATGCTTGCGGCTTCCGTTCACAATAAACAGTAATCAAATTATTTATCGGTCAATGCAATGCTAAATTAGCAATTACAATTAATAATTATCCATCCAAGGTATTCCGTTTTAGATCAGCAGAAGCTCCTTCATCTCTGACTTAATATAATTCATCATTGCTGTCGTTATTTAGAGTGAATAAATATAACGCAATTTAATTAGACGTTTTCGCGAAAGGCATTTCCGTCTGCTACAATCCACACACAGAAATGCTTTGAATTTATAAAAAAATATATTTCTCAACTATAAATGAGCAGCAAGATACTTAAAAATACCTAATTATGATAATATCAAATGTTAATAACAATTAAGTACACTATTTCAAGGTCAAGATTTAATTTAGTTTGATTTATTATTTCAGTAAAAACAAAACAATACAAAGTAAACAATACATACCTACCTGTACAACAATAGGTAGGCAAACATAATAAACATATTGTAACACTGAAGATCCACTTAATGACAACAATTTAAAATAAAAATAAGAGGAAAAGAAGCAATATACATCGCAACTTTGGCTCGTCCCATATTGGTAACCCCTGACTTATCCAAAATGGCTTAACACATATTCCAACAAGTTTTTCTCTTCACCACGATTCTGAACATACCCATATATGCTACGTTACTATTGGGCAGATCAGGTCAAGTAAATCAGGATGCGCCGCGCCTGTAGCAGCACCTGCGGGACTCGGATCGAATTTGTTGCCACCTGGTGGTGCTAAGGATCACCCAAGAAGGCTACATACTAAATTTGGTTAAGATCCGATCACGGGAAGTCTTCAGACACACGGACAAACAAACAAACATAAAAACCTGTAATTGAGAATACTTAAGGAATATATTCTGTATAAGTTCGTCATATAAAGTCATGGATGTCATATAAAGGGTTCCACACTATAAATATTTAAACCAAATTTTCGGCTATTTTTCACACTATAATGTTCACAAAAAGACAACTGGAATACACTAAGAAATATTAGGGGAGATATGATAAATAATAATATTTAAAAAATCACTGCTTTAGGTATTTCTACCTAGCGCCCTGGCTTTGCTCTCTAGAGAATATAACACTCTCTACTACCTCTGGCTGAAGCTTCGATTGATGTGCCCCAAGATGGGTACCGCCAAAAATTCGTTTCTACTTTTCACGAACTACTGTCAGAGGCGATGTAGCGGTGGCTAGGCTGCGTTTAGTAAGAACTGCGCCGTATACCGACCGCGACCGGCTGTCGCGCGGCCTTGTGCCTAATAGCTCATTCTAGCGCACGGCAGCCTTCGGCGGCCCAGCGCAAGCGGTACGCGCGCGCGAATCCGGTTCGCAGATTCCTCTCGCCGAGTCACATCCGGCTAAACTGCGAAAAACACTCGACTATGCTTCCTTTTCCTTAAATTCGATCGGCGTTGCTGAAAGAATGCGGACTCCCGAGCCGCCCACGATGTACAACGAGCGATATCGTCGTAGAGGGCCGCTGTAATGTATAATACTCTATTGTGAACAATATGCGGGCTTAGCGTCTTTCAAAAAAAAAAAAAAATTCACACAACCAACCCTAATATGAAATGTGTAAAGTCAAGGCGTGTACATGTGTGTAAGTGTATGTCTTGTGTGTAGCGATTGTCAGATTTCGAATGCAATTCCGTTAATTTTATCCCAACGGAAAATGTTGAGGAATCGAACCCGGAACCTTACAATCTAATAGTGCCGATACGATACTGATACCGATATTCATAGAAAAGTATAGGGATACCGATACCGATACGAATACGAATAGTAGTGAAATTAAAAGAAGGCGTAGGTCGATGAGTTTTCTAAAGCTCGAAATTCGAAACATACTAACAAATAAATATTGCCTATACCAATATATCGGGAAAAACCAAAATATCGTCGATGTATCGGTATCGCTATCGCCTGCGTCCCTAGTTTATTTCAGGTATACTTTCGATTTTAATGATTCTATATTACGGATATATTATTTATTGTCCTGGTCTCGGTAAGAAGCTGCATGAGAAAATTCACGAGTACAGAATACATGCTCCAGTTTTATTAATAATATCCCTAGAAGAGTCATGTTACTCCATTACTTAATTAAAATAATGCCCTTAATAGGTATTCGTAATCTGCTAACCTTGCATTTGGCCTACTTCGTGCGGAAAACCCATTCTGAACGACTAGCTTCCTTATAAGAAAAGTTAAGAAAAGCTGGTATAGTACTCGCGGACAGGATTCGCTGCTCACAATCCCATTCCACAGGTTGTCTTTATTCGTTCAGATACACAGCACCCATGATATGGAATGATCTGCCACGCTAGTAGATACGAGAAAGAATTAGTGCGTATTCATTCCGAGCTAATTGTCGTTCGTGGTTACTGAAGAGCAGATGGAAAAAGAATAAAATAAAATTATCCCTTCAAATCGCACCTTTTCTCTCTCACTTCTCTCGCTCACTCTCTCCCCCTCTCTCTCTCCCTCTCTCCCTCTCTCTCGGACGAGTTGCGAATGCGAGTGTGTGGGTATGGATGTATATAAAACGCGATACGTATGGCTAAAAAGCCTTCCATGCATTCGCGGCGAAATTCGCATTGATAGCTTTCCCACATTTTTCACCAGTCGATAAGTATTACATGTGGATGAGGGTAGGTGAAAATGTTGATAGGAAGCACGCTTGTGCTGAATATTAATATTGAAAACTAATCGCAACCACCTACTAAATCGCCCATGTACGCCCACTTTGCGCAGAAGTCATAGAAACGAAAAAAATCGACGTTCGGTGCTTTGGCAATAGTTTAGCGTCGTCGTTTCGCGACATTGCGACGTGCGCTGGTTCAGCCAATTCGCGTATAGCGAACCCTAGAACGAAGCGGGAAACTGTAACGTTTTCGTCACCGGCGCCGGCGGCCGTTTCGTCGCGGTTCTTGCACGATGCAAATGGGCATTCATTTTCCTAGGCGACGAAATGCCGTTTCGCGGAATCCGCGACCGCATTCCGCCGCTCCGCTAGGCCGCAGGCCGTCGAGATCGTTTTGAAAGTAACCGTTATTTCAAACGGTCGCAGCGGTTGGCGCGGGCGGTCGATGACGTCACCTTGCCGCGGCGCGGCTGCATTCGGCGTTCATTCATGAACCGCGCGCGGATTTTGTTTTGGTTTGGAGAACGACGCTCCTGTGGCCACGGCGCACAATGTGGTGTGGAATTCAAAGATCTTCTCTCGGGGCGGTATCTGACATTGGCCATAATGATAGAAGACCAATGTCATCCATGCTAAGAAAATAGCGTGTTGTTGGACCGCTGCGATTGAAGATTCTCCTGCGGTCCAAAACCGTGGATACTTTTATTCAGAATCCCACTTTTATGGTTTTAAGAAGCCAGCTGTCATTTCGCAAGATAGTTTTTTAGCGGGATTAAATTCTAGTAAACGGCGATCGGCGACTCTTCTGCATTGGTTGAGGACACAGGCAGTATGGCCTACGTCGTTAGGTGACAAAGAAGAATGTCTTGGCCAGACTAACAAAAGCCAATATATCAGACTATCAGTTTTAGTCTCAGTTCGCTACTTCGTGCATTGTCGCTACAAAATAAAAAGTTGTTTCAAAACAATTCCATTCGAATTTGCATCGTCATTGGTGGCTTGTAAACCAGGCAAGTCAGAGGAGCACTAATTGCCAAAATTTCGTAATCTATTATTAGTAACACAGCTCACGGAAAAAGTGACATTTCGCTCCTTTTCTTAGGATATCTAATTATGTCAAGTGGATTTTAGTTACCTACAACAAGCTGATTTACTGGAAAAAGAACAAGAAGGAACCAGACGCACAGGAGTAAAAAAAAGGTTTAAGCAACTGCCAGAAGGCTAAAATAAATTAACTGTAATTGACAGACAATACATTTCGACTTTAAGTGCGACACAAAGTAATGAAGACAAGCCGTGTAATTCTTCTCTAACAAACTTGTGGTCAACTGTGTCGGGAGTACAGTCGCTTGGCTTAGGTGTCGTGAGTCATAACGGGCGTTTGTGACTTGCGCGGTTCTTGCGTGTTGCATTGCAACTCTCGCGCACTTGTCCACGCCCTATAAGGTCAAGCTTTTGTAGGCGAATTTAAATACGCCTTTCTAGGCCAAACAACAAAATATTGTTCTGCAGTGTGTGCTCATAACTCTCCGAAGTTGTCGCTCGGTTGAATGTTACGTCGCGTGAGTTCACGTGTCACCGACATTCGGCAACGCCAGCAGTTAATCGATCATAAAAAAGCGAATCAACAATCAATATACCCGGACATACTCGAACGCAACAAACGCGGCAGTATGTGGGTCCACAATAAGTCACACAATGAACGGTGGTATGGACAATATTGATGGGCAGGAATTATCGCCGTTATTGGTACTTAATGCTGAATGATGTAAATTAAAGAATGTGTATTGTCATCGTACTACGTACGGTGGTAATTTACCACCCGCGATGGGTGACATATTCTATTGTTGTGCCCTCATTTCCTGATTTTATCGATAGTTCATTGATTTTTAATGACATTAAAATAACACTCTTTTGTATTATTGACGGAAAAATGGATTTGATTAAAAGCTTGGCGTGAGGCGACGTCATTTTATAGTCTTCTGTTTTCCGCTCTCTGATTTGTTTCGAAATTTCGAAAGGGGCAGTCGAAATTGGCGAGCAGCTGTTCTGTTTCGGTTGGCGGCGCAGTCACTACTCTCATTGGCTTGTTAAGTCATGTTTTTCGCAATGAGGGTCGCCTGTGTCAGACGTTTATTCACGTGGCGACTTTCCTCTATGGTGTGGAGAAAGAAGTAGATGTGCTCTTCCATAAACTGTATGTCAGTATCTCTCGGTCGAGTAATTGCAGATGAATAAGTGTTGCAATTTCTGCCTAATTTTGGTCTAACTGGTACAGTTTCCAATATGAAAGTATTAACGTGAATATTATGATAGTGATTTTGAGCTGGCTGGCATCGTTTTTTTTCTGTTTAACGACGAAGTGATTCTTCTAGTATTTTGTCTGCATATTTCACTTTTGCCTGAGTCGTCAAAGACACCGATACGCCGCTTTTCTTTGCGAGACGTCACATTGCTGTAGTGTCGTTTTGTATTTTAGTCCACTGATTTATTAAATATATTAGTAACGATCCGCAATCCGGCTCGAAGGACCATCTGTTACTGACTGATGCTCATGGCAGATTTCTCGTGTGGTTTAGTCGGCGTTTCGTGCTCATACGAGCCTATCTTTCATTTTCTTCGCGAATCATTACGCCGATAAAGCCTCTCTCTCTGGCTGGTGTTGTTGTTTGCGCCGCGCAGCGCCTGGCCAAGAAAGGAAAGTACGTCGCGTCGCACGTTGTGTAACGCGGCCGTGTGCCAGTAATCTCCGGTACGTTCTAGTAAACACGGCATAGCTAGCATACTTGCGCGGAAATGGCCGCATGCCGTCGGCATGACGTTGCGCCAGCCAACGTTCCCGCTGCGAGAAGAAAGTACCTACATATTTTTCTGCCGAGCCGCGCCGTTTCATACAGAGCAGAGCCTTCTACCGCAGATCTTGCACATCTTTGCAAGTAACGGTGATCCTAAAGGCCGTGTATGCTCACATCACAGCTGCTCGATAATAAACTCGAACTTACTAACAAGAACGACTCTCAGACTCTCGAGAAAGTTTACTTGGGAGGATATAACTTTAGTAGTAACCTGACACAACAACACTGAAGACAATCTACGAGGAGGGGTGAATACAATAATATAAATACCACCCACACGGATAAAACCATAAATTTTGAGATGATCGTAAATAACAATTTCGAACCTTTATAGTTTGAAGGCGGTGTAATATAGATTATTTAATAAATATTATACGTAGAGGCATCAACGCTAATAATTGTAAACCTCAAAAAATATCTAAATTAGGCAAGGAAAATGTTTTCGAACTAAAGTCTACGGTAACAAGGAAAAAAACGGAAAATGCCACTGAAATCAATGGAACTATGAGATGCGAATCTTAATTATTTTCAGAATACAGAGAAAACAACATTAAATGAATTGCACATGTCAATTTAAGCAAAACTGCTCTCAACAGACAACCGATTTTCCTTCTGATTTACCTGTTCGAGACTGACATTCATCATTTTATCACTGTTGGCCATTTTTCATTCTCGACTTGATAATGATAGAATCAGTTTTTTTGCTGTTTAAAGTTTGCTGTACGTTATGCTATACGCCATAGGTGGTGTTAAACTCAATTTACCCAAAAAATGACATTCTCTCTTTTTTCCCTGCAGTCTTCATGTTGCCCACCCATGGACAACATTCTAAAACAACTTCTCGATTCAAATCGTGTATGTAGGTATAGGTGTCACTAGGTAGTATTTTGTAAAATAAGTAATTTAATAAAATATCATATTTTCTAGCGATCGTTTCAAATATTTTTATGTGAAATTCTTAGACATAATCAATTCGTGCATTTATTTATTTATTTATTTTGCATGAATTGATTCAATTATCAAGATATTTTAACATTGCCAGACACAACATCTAACGATACAACCAGTTGGTTCGATCACATCATTGCAAATACGCTAGAAATTGTATTACTAGCGTAATAAACGACAAACTAAATATCGTAATAAAACATGAAAGTGTCTTCATAAGGTTTTCCTTGATTTGACGAAAGCATTTGACTTTGTAAGGTGATTGATAAACCACTATATGAAGCAAATAACTGGACCTGTTATACTGGACGACCGCCATACGATGAAATAGGAAGAAATCAAGTTGTTGTTCTGCCGTTTTGACACTTTCTTGTTGTTTTGGTTCACGCGCGCGCCACGCCCCGTCTGCCTCGCGCACTATAACCAACAACCGACCAGTTTTGTACCCTGAATCGCCTGAATGTTGTGGTAACTGTTCTGTCTTGTCTGTACGTAAGTACATCCGAGAGAATGGAAAGTGGCCGGCCGTCGTCGTGTGCGCGTATATTGCGGCCGTGCACCAGTAAACTAGACCACTGCACTTTGTACCTATGTCGTACCTCATTGCACCGCGCTGTTGCTTGCCGCACTCGCCGCGCGTGCATTCATTTATGCTCATATGTGATGCTAAAAGAGACTTTGGGTTTTTTTAAGAGAAATAAAAACAATAAGTTTTCGCATATCTCGAAATAATAATAGTGCTGAACCTGCCGATTACGGTCGGTGAATTCCATGGCAGCTCCGTTAGTATTTACATATATTATTCCGCTTCATATATCGGTTAACTATTATATAAGTTTTTTTCTGAGATAATTGTAACAGTATTTGCGCAAGGTGTGTTTAAACATGCAAACATTTAAGTAGTCATTTTTAAATCCATTTCAATTTTAACTCATTAATTAATGTAAATTGTTTATATTACTTTGATATCTCTACCGTCTCAGTCAGTACAATTTGTATCTGAACCTCGTCTTTATAATTTTGTAAAAAAAAAAATATTATATAATGTTAATAACGCACAAATGTCACGCAGAAAAGAAAAAGGAAGCATTTAACTTCCACCATACATTTCGAAAAGGGACTTATACACTACTCTCTGTGAAGGGATTCAAATTTTAAACAACAAATGCCATTGTTTAATTTATCCAATGATTTTTGCTCTTTTTGAGAAATTGTGTTATGAAGACGAGGTTCCTTTATCTGTGAAGTATCACATATTTAAATGTTTGTGTGCATTTACTCATGAATGAGTCGTGACAAATAAAATACCATTACAAATTTTCAAAAGATGAAATAAGTGAACTTTTACTCGACTAATAGATCCTGAGCAAAGCTAACTGATTTCCATTCGGCCTGCGGGCCTCTCCTACCTCCAGGCATTTGCCTGCCCCTCTAGAGGCAGTCATAATCGACAACGTCCGATATCGCATACAGACAATCATCATGCTGTAGTTGTGTATGTTGCGTCTCAATGCGTGCTTGTTTGCAATGGCGTGGATCGCTCGATGCTGAACGGGTCACTGTCGGTATGCGATGCGAGTGAGTGCATCAAGCAGCGCCGATAGCCAGCCGCGCGCCTGACATTCCAGCACTGCGCCGCGCTTCGTCGCACAGTGGGTAGCTTTTGCGGTCATAATTCTTTTGACGTAGGTATTACTGGACTTTCAGTGGTCTAAAATAAAGGTCTAAAATAAAGGTCTAAAATAAAGGTCTAAAATAAAGGTTGTTATATTGCAATGGTTTTGACTGTAGGTACATAAAAAGGACACAAATGATATTTTTATTGCAAGAAATACAAACTAATTGTTATCACAAATAAAGCAAATCAGAAGGCATATGTGTTTTTTACATATGATGTATTTCATTTTAGGAGATTTTTG
The DNA here is from genome assembly GCA_027564375.1 of Micropterix facetella. NCBI lineage: Eukaryota > Metazoa > Arthropoda > Insecta > Lepidoptera > Micropterigidae > Micropterix > Micropterix facetella. Next base: position 117,964 of record JAOPUG010000007.1, on the reverse strand, counting down.
TTTATAGGCCATTGTGCTACACGAAAAACTGAGTTGATCGAGCGGGCACCGGGAAACACCCCACCGCAGGCACGCGGGGAATGATTTAGTTATTTTTCAATATTCTCTATGTATGAAAGGGAGCAGTGTGCGCCGCTCGTCCGCGCCACACCCCGCATCACACCCGCGCCTTCCGGTGCGTCCGCAGCCAGCACTCCGAAGTCCATACTTTCATAAGAGGGGACGCGGATGCCTTCGGAGTTACTCACCTCTTTCATCTCGGCCTAACTAACGGCCCCCGTCTCGCTTCGCCTGCGCCGGCGGATCGAACCGAACGAACCACAATTCCAACTTGTTAGCTAGATCGGCGTTATCCAACCGGGGTTACGCCATGCTATAGCTGTGTAAAGGAATGCCACTCCTCGTGGAGTCGAACTCCGAAATGGGTGCGTTTATAAACTGCTAAAAGTATCGTACCTTTGTGAACCACTATCCACCATTTTATAAAAATATATAAATAAAAAATGATATCGTATAAAATTAAATGTTATTTCGATTTCGACCACTTGAAAGAAGTTAGAGAAAAACTTTCTAAATGTGACATTAAGTTACTGCTGAAACCCCCTGTAAACTTCCGGAAGCAGATAAGGTGGACATTTTAAAACCTGCTTCTTCCCGATATAATACAGCAGAATAATAATACAAAGGCGGAACGATATCAATACCAAAAAAAGGAAGTGATAACGCTATCGTCGAACTGCTTCAGCCTCTTATCGACGTTACAAATTGATCTTACAGTCAAAAAAAGTCGAACGTTGGAAAGTTCCATTCGATAAATAATAGCCACTGCGAAAGATCAACTAGACACGATAAACAAAAACACCAAAACAAATCCGCATTTATCTGCGTATCTCTCTCATAGAATAAACCGCAGATTCATTGGGAAATTATCACGTCTCGGAGTTAGTAAATAATTTTACGAGTCGCCGCGATAAACAGCCGTTGTCTATTGGTCAAAGTCAAATAAACAATAATGAAAGATCGGACTGCGAGAACGGGAGCGCACAAAGCGATAACCCCGCGCGACGAAATTGTTTATTTCTGTGCCATCATAACAAGCCGTGTTACTCAATAACAGGGGCATTCGCATTTACTGACCCAAAATAGATTTTTGAGACGAAAAGATGAACGCTTCGAGATGATCGAACAAAAATGATTGTATGCATGGTTGTTCCTGCGGTTCATATAATCTAATCAACTTGGGAAAAAGGGGATGACTGAACGGTTAAAAGCAGTTAAAATCTTTTTGTCAATTCAGCATAATGCAATGCTATTTTTGGTGAAGTTAACGGTTTCTGGACTTGATGTATTGTGAAATGATTGCGTTTTCGAGATGTTTATCTTTAGGCACACTATTTGTGAAACGCCATTCAGCTGATTCAACGTCTTTTTATGTGGATCATTTACAAATTTCGAGAATAACGTGATGTCGTTATCCCTTCTCTTTTCTTAAACTTTAATCGGTTTATATTTTATTCTTAGTCTTGTTTGTTTCATCGAGTCAGGATATTCTCCGGCGGTGATCCTCTTTTGTAATTAAATGTAGGACATTGCTCAGGGTTTCGAATTCTGCCATTTTACTTACTTGGATATACATTTCGTTAACTATGGATGATTGACAGCTCTTTTGTCTCTTTTTAGCCATTTACAAATATTTCTTAGTTTTGGCACAGTCTGTATACTGTGTTTTTTTTGTGAGGAGATTACGCACTGACTTCTTTTCGGTGTGTGGTATGTCACTGCATTGTTTGTTCGAATAGCAGGATTGTTTATTGCGACCGTTTTTGTTTCTGATTTTTGTGTCTTCAATTTCACCGTCAGCTACGCTGCCAGCCTACCTTTTCTTTGTGCATGCCTTTCCAATGTTTCAAAAGTTTCTATTGTTGCGCACCGGTCGCTCGGGTTCCTGCTACGGGCGGACAGTTCCCCTGAAAAGAATGCTACGTTATGCGCGCATATACTTGATTTTCTCTAATACAAGCAATGAATGTCGTCGTGTTACGCAAGCGACGCGCGCTTATAATAATAATTCTGGTTGTTGGTTTTATGCACCGGTGCGTCGCGATGCTCCGCTACTTTTGTGCGGGAGCCGGATGAACCAGTTGTCTATGTTTGCCGAGCTAAAAATAGCTTGCTAGGTTGCCGATGGCAAGAAGAAATGAAACGGCAATATAGCTTGAAGTGCTTCTTACTTATGCATAAAATGCATAACTAAGAAGCTCCAAAGGGTAGCACTGCTCAAAAGGGAAGAGAGACGATCTGTGGGCATTGCAGTTTTTTTTTATTTTAATTTTATTTTATAAAATTATCCATTAAAAGTACCTAACCGATTGAAAAAGAAGGAAAGATTATAGACAATAATAATATTACAACATTCCCTTTTTTGCAAAGCAGTGTGTGGATTTTATTACCCCACTAGATTTTTGTCTATTCTGGGGTGATATTATTTAAAATACAGTGACTTTTATTTTAATTTTTTCCTTTTTCTTTTGTTTTCATTCATTCTTAATTTTTTTTTTTTAACAAAATTCATAAGAATTTTATTTAGATATCCTAACTAACTAATCAACTAAAATTTCATATATAAATAAATTTATAAACAAATATACAAATAAATTGGCGAATAGTTTTTAAAAAGGTTCCTTAACATGCACATAAGACTCTT